>WNWK01020141.1:0-36395 GCA_009830355.1 Cherax destructor | reverse complement strand
AATATGAGATGGCAGGTTTTCATGCCTGGAGATTTTGGACCAGCTGTATGAGGTCATTTGCTTTTCAAGTGGAAAGGGATGAGCAACATTGCCAGTCTTTTCCTGGTTATTTTATTTATACCTTCCCATGCCAGACTTAAAGGGGTAGACCTATTTAATCCACTAACGAATTGTTCCCATTCCTGTTGCCTAAGTTCTTGCTTTCTATTTCTTGCATTTGTTACATGCTGAATTTAGGATAATTGTAAAAAAAAATCCACAGGTATCTTGATATTAATATATTCACAGGGAAGCGCTAAACCCGTAAGGAATATACAGCTCTTGGAGAATGGGAGGTAATCAGGTGTAATCCAGGTCACCGAAGGATGCTCCACTTCCTTGGATCAAGAGCCCTTTACCTAGCCTCAAGACATTGTGTACTTAGGACAGCCTCGCTTCACAATCAATGCTCATGTAAGTTTATTTAAGTACAGGTATACATAAGTACAATTATCATACAAAGTTTAACACGTGTAAATTACCTAGGATAACCCAAAAAAAAAGTTACTTAGTATATATGTGTTAAATGCCAAATGAACTAATATTTTGAAAACTAAAAGCTATGATTTCAGTCTCGGGAAGGCCTAGGGCAGTTGTGACCGGGTGTAGGCTAGTAAATTGCTCATTACTTTATAATTTGTTCATGATTGCAACCATGTATAAACGTAAGTAAGTAAATTTACTTACTTACATGATGCATTACCTTTGTAACTTGTGAGTTCATTACCTTTGTATCTTGTACAGCTATCAAAACTTTGGACCCATTATATACCTCTGTAATCTGTAAGTACCTTTGTAACTTGTCATGATTGTGACCAGATCTACCTGAGTTCATTACCTTTGTAACTTGCTCAGCTATCAAAACTTTGAGGACCAGTCCCTGGACCCATTATGTACCTCTGTAATCTTTTGACTACCGCCCACAGGATGGGTATGGGGTGCATAATAAAGATATTAAACTAAAACTTAAAACTCACACACTGTAGTCCGGGGGTCGATCCCTGGTACAGTTGGAAACATTAGGACGTGTTTCCAAAATACCTGCTATCCAATGTTCACCCATCAGTAAAATGGGTATCTGGGTGTTAGTCGACTGGTGTGGGTCGCATCCTGGGACAAAATGCACCTAATTTGTCCGAAATGTTCTACATAACAAGTGGCTTTCTATATAGTAGTATGTCATTGATGTCAGCTAGGCCTGTATACCTTGTACATGTACTTGTAGAAATAAAGCTTATTATTATTATTAAAAGAAATCGCCTTTGAAAACATGTTTTTTTTCAGTATGAATGTGGGTTTTCTTAAACTGTCGTGCTTTCGTGGTCACTGTTCAATATAATGCAGTGAAAAATATCCATTAACTGGACAAAATATTTGCATCTGGGAGCCTTTGCATGTTTAGCCCCTCCCTAGGTGGCCGCGTCACTGCTGGCAACCCGTGACAACACAAAAGAAAAAGTTGAGAGTAACGCCATCTCTGAGTAGACAGCGAAGATCACCTGAGTAGCAAACTAATAACCTTAGGCTGTTTCAGCCTTCATCTCTTCCTAAACTCCTAAACCCTTTTAGTCATGATCACCAGCAAGGCTTTGAGGGTACTGAGTGGGTGAGGAGAGCGAGAGAGAGAGGCTTGTTTCTGCTCAGCTAATTCTTGTAGCTATGTGAGTATTATAGATAGACGGTTGTGAAATGGATGAAGGTATGGTAAAATCCAGGGTCATAAATGCTTGATTTTTTATAGTTAGAGTCATTTTGGATATAACTCAGGGTATTATGTGTAACAAAGTGTCTCTAGTGTACTTTAATCCTTATTTCTGGATATAAAGTATTATCGATATATGTACTATGTGGCTTTTGATTTTCGTGTAGTCGATAGAACTTAAACCAAGCAAAATACTTCGCTGGGTAAAAAAAAAAAAAACTAATAAGCAAAATATTTTGTAGTGCCGTAGCTACTACAACCATAGTGATGTTAGTTGCGCCACCTGACCTGCTAGTTTGTGCACCCCATCTTACTACATGTACAAGGTATACAGTCCTAGCTGACATCAATGACATACTACTATATATAAAGCCGCTTGCTAGCAGAGCATTTCGGGCAAATTAGATCAGTTTTGTCCCAGGATGCGACCCACACCAGTCGACTAGCTCCCAGGTACCCATTTTACTGATGGGTGAACATAGACAACCAGTGTAAGGAAACACGTCCAATGTTTCCACCCCTTCGCCGGGAATCGAACCCTTACTTAAAACTTGCTTATAATCCTGCGAGCGGTTGAACAAAAGTCACAATGGGTCTTTGTTAGACCCCATTGAGCATTGTTACATCACTACAAAGAAATATTAGCCATTTCATATTTTACGTTTACTTCATATAGTTTACACATTGCAGAATAGAATACTAGTTTAATATATTTATTATGCACCCCATACCCATCCTGTGGGCGGTAGTCAAAAGATTACAAAGGTACATAATGGGTCCAGGGACTGTGCCTCAAAGTTTTGATAGCTGAGCAAGTTACACAGGTAATGAACTCCAGGTAGAACTGGTCACAATCGAATACAATCTCGGAAAAAAAATAATTTATTAGCATTAAAAACAATGGTCATAAATGGATTGCAATTTCCTCTATAAAAACCATTCATCTAATCCATGCAAAATGTGGATACAACCTCAAGATTTCAGTTATCCTGTCATTAACAACGAGGTTTTGCCATATCCTGTTAGGTTTGCATGGAGGTGTCTGAAAGGTTCCTTGCTTGGACACTAACAATGACTGCAACCCTTTAAAGACTAATGTTTTAGTAATAGTGATATAAAGGAGACTATCCTTCAGTTTGTCTTAAGATGAGTCAAGGGGAGGGGGTTTCCTTGGGGAGTGGTGAGCATCAAGAGGTTAGTTTAGTTTAATATGTTTATTATGCACCCCATACCCATCCTGTGGGCGGTAGTCAAAAGATTGCAGAGGTACATAATTGGTCCAGAGACTGGACTCCAAAGTTTTGATAACTGAGCAAGTTACAACGGTAATGAGCTACAGGTAGAGCTGGTCACACTTGACAAGTTACAAAGGTAATAAATTAGATCTGGTCACAATCATGACAGTTACAAAGGTAATGAATCATAAACACGTCCATACATGGTTACAATCAAGAACAAATTACAGAGTAATGAAGAGTTAACAAACATTCTAGGGAATTCATCCATTGGTCCAACAACAGATGTTGTTCGGTGCATATCCCTCTTCGGCAGGACTACCAGACAGCTATTGCAAACAGCAGCAGGTTGCGCCAGGATCTGCTGCTTGCAGAAGCACCATCGACCCTCCCCAAGAGGTCAGCGACTCCGCTAGCAGCCCGAGGGAGAGCTGCCCTGGGGACGTGTCAACGTCCTGGTGGACGCCTTGATTTGCAGATCCCAGGCCCTCTGTCTGCTGGGAGGGGCTGTTTGTTGCTCCCACCTGGAGTCCTCCGGATGCCCAGACATCCACCATGCACACGGATGTTGAAGCTTGAGGAACTGAGTGTACACTGCTTGTGGCACACCTGACAGCTGCCTCGCAGTCGAACTCCACGGCGCTGTCCCTGCAGTGGAATTTCCCGTGAGCCCGGCACACCCTGTGCCATCGCTGACATCGTGGGCTGGGAGGGAAAATAGGGTGGTGCTGGGAGTCGGGTGGGTGAGGCGGGAGAGTTGAATGGTTGAGGCGCAGGGGTGAGGGGTTATGAGAGGGTCACTGTTTACTACACACGGGGCATCCCGGGGAGGGGGGTGAGGGGCACTTCCCTACACACCGATTGTGATTGTGCACCGTTGTTCACACTGTCCTGTCTACAACAAACACAACATCTATTTGTAGCCCATGCACTTCTTGCAAGATATGGGCATGTCCCCAAAACCAGTGTTCCCTCATTTTCACACACACCGCCCCCTCCTCCCCCGGTGGCGTGGGGGAGGAGGCACTAACTTGTCCCGACCTGGACACTCAGCACCACACCCAACCCTCACAAATTGCACAAAACTTCCACTATTTACGCTGAAACGATGCACTGGGATGTTCTCTCGCTGCTCTGGAATCTTCCCAGAGCATTCACACTGAGTCCTGTTCAGTCGCGACCTGGTCAGCCTCTTTGATTAGGAGCTATAGGCAGTAGGTACAAGAGTATTTCCCATACGTCTCTCCTCGCCAAGGATTGAACCGGTTCGTATTTGTGTATAATTATCTTATCGCTATAACATCTTTCTCGCATACATGTATGTATGACAAGTGTTTAAATAAAAAAAAAAAATAGTAATACATGACTAACAAATAAGATGTTAAATGTTTTTTTGAGACTAATTCCATATTTTATGTTCATTGTCTATATGAAGACATTAATACATGAAACGACCAGTATATATTTTGTGACTTAACAATGCCCAGCGGGGTCTGATAAAAACCCACAGTGACCTTTGTAGCCTTGTTTTCTGCACTACCTCTCACAGGATGAACATGGGGTTCGCAATAAACTTTGATGCCCAGTCCCTGGACCCATTATGTACCTCTGTAATCTAATCTTTTGACTACCGCCCACAGGATGGGTATGGGGTGCATAATAAAGATATTAAACTAACTAAAACTAACTCAGGCAGCATAACAAAACTAGCCGTTCAGGAGGCACTAGTTAAAAATGGACATTGATACTTGGGTATCAGTATCAAACTCGGCTTCATTGTTTCAGGGATATCTATACCTGATACCCCCAGCAATATCACAATTAACAATGTTGATATTCTTGTGTATCTTAATACGTGTTGTGAAAGGCAAACCACTAAATCATACAGTATGTCTGTGATAATCTTGGCGTTATAATTTCAACAGAAAAGACCAAAAGTGTTTAACACACATTGGTAACCGTAAAAGTGGGCCATCAAAAATTAGTCAGTGGCAGACCTATTAATTATCCTGTAAATATCCATATACCTGGAGAGAGTTCGGGGGTCAACTCACCCGCGCCCCGGTCTGTAACCAGGCTGTTACTGCTGGCCGCACGCAGTCCAACGTACGAACCACAGCCTGGCTGTGAATAAAATTAACATCAATATAAAGATACTTTAAGCTTTCAGAGCAGCGCTGTATGACCCCTGTGGTTTAGCGCTTCTAATAATATATCTTTATTTACTACAAGTACATGTACTACTATATAGAAAGTCCCTTGTTATGCTGAGCATTTCGGGCAGATTAGGTCAGTGTCCTAGGATGCGACTCACACCAGTCGACTAACACCCAGGTACCCATTTTACTGATGGGGAACATAGACAACAGGTGTAAAGAAACACGCCCAATGTTTCTGCCCTGGCTGGGAATCGAACCCAGGCCCTCGCCGTGTGAAGCGAGAGCTTTAGCCACCAGAGCCCATCTATTCTATTTGCTTATAAAAATTTAAGCTTTCAGAACTGTGTAGGGGTATAATCCCAAATATGGAGCAAATGTTAAAATTGATAGGGGCAAGAAGCCCCTATCACGTGCTTTTAACATCCTATGGAGAGGGAGCATGGACACTGGGGTCGTCCCGCAGTTCCTAAAAACAACAGACATAGCCCCACTCCACAAAGAGGGCAGTAAAGCAATAGCAAAGAACTACAGACCAATAGCGCTAACATCCCATATAAAAATCTTTGAAAGGGTTCTAAGAAGCAAGATCGTCACTCATCTAGATACCCATCAATTACAAAACCCAGGGCAGCATGGGTTTAGAGCAGGTCGCTCCTGTCTGTCCCAACTACTGAACCACTACGACAAGGTCCTGGATGCTCTATAAGACAAACAAAATGTAGATGTTATATACACAGACTTCGCAAAAGCCTTTGACAAGTGTGACCATGGTGTAATAGCACACAAAATGCGTGATAAAGGAATAACAGGAAGTTGGTAGATGGATCTATAATTTCCTAACGAGTAGAACACAAAGAGTAGTAGTCAACAGAGTAAAGTCTGAGGCGGCTACAGTGAAAAGCTCTGTTCCACAAGGCACAGTACTCGCTCCCATCTTGTTCCTCATCCTCATATCGGACATAGACAGGGATATAAGCCACAGTGCAGTGTCTTCCTTTGCAGATGACACCCAAATCTGCATGACAGTGTCCACCGTTGAAGACACTGCAAGACTCCAATCAGACATCAACCGAATCTTTAATTAAATGGGCTGCAGAAAACAATATGAAGTTCAATGATGAGAAATTTCAATTATTTAGATATGGAAAACGTGAGGAAATTAAATCTCATCGGAGTAAAAAACAAATTCCAACCACACAATAGAGCGAAAAACTAATGTCAAAGGCCTGGGAGTGATCATGTCAAAGGATCTCGCCTTCAGGGCCCATAACACCGTAGCAATCGCATCTGCTAGAAAAATGACAGGATGGATAATGAGAACCTTCAAAACCAGAGATGCCAAGCCCATGTTGACACTTCAGGTCGCTTGTTCTATCTAGGCTGGAATATTGCTGCACACTAACTGCACCTTTCAAGGCAGGTGAAATTGCTGACCTAGAAAATGTGCAGAGAACCTTCACGGCACGCATAACTGCGATAAACCACCTCAATTACTGGGAACGTTTTGAGGTTCCTAAACCTGTACTCCCTAGAACGCAGGCGGGGGAGATGTATATATTATATACACGGGGAAAATCCTAGAGGGATTAGTACCAAACTTGCACATGAGAATCACTCCCTACGAAAGCAAAAGACTCGGCAGACGATGCAACATCCCCCCAATGAAAAGCAGGGGTGCCACTAGCACGTTGAGAGACAACACAATAAGTGTCAGGGGCCCAAGACTGTTCAACTGCCTCCCAGCATACATCAGGGGGATTACCAACAAACCCCTGGCTGTCTTCAAGCAGGCACTGGACAGGCACCTAAAGTCGGTACCTGACCAGCCAGGCTGTGGTTCGTACGTTGGACTGCGTGCAGCCGGCAGTAATAGCCTGGTTGATCAGCTCTGATCCAACATGAGGCCTGGTCACAGACCGGGCCGCAGGGGCGTTGACCCCTGGAACTCTCTCCAGGTATTCTCCAGGTATTAGCATTACACAAGATCGTTGGTAGATTACCATGCACCAGTTTGTCCTGAAGCACAATAGAACCATTGAAAGGCTAGAGAAAAAACTCAATGAAGCGCTAAGAATTATCCTAGGCTGTCCTATAACCACAAGAATACTTAATATGAGGAAAGAATTAGATATACCTGGTGTTGCTGATAAAATACCTGAAATCAGTGTCATGATAACTGAAGCTGCTGCCTGGTGATGAAAACTGTTCCCTGCAGAATTACTGGAACATATATGGGACATGTGAATCCAGATGTTCACATAACAGCGACATACAAAAAAAAAAAATATTGACTACGTGAACTCTATCATGGTAGGAAACAACAGTATTTCCTGCCACCCTGGCACATAACTTTTTATATCACTGTGCCCACCTAGCTTTCCCAAAAAACTAATCGAGCAGTCCTCAACTTCGATTACTTTCTAAAATTAGTACTCCGGAAAAACATTCACTCACTCACACTGACATTTTTTGGGTTATCCTAGGTTCTCTACATATGCTGCTATGTATGATCATCTATGTAACTGTATTTGTGTATACCTGAATAAACTTACACACGACCTTAGATCAAAGAAAACTATCACAGACTACGCTGATGGCTCTTTTTAAGGGAGCCATCAGCGTACATAGTCCTTGTAATTTTTTTTTTTTTGTCTGCAGCTTGTGGATTTGTTAGAGCACTGATTTTAGAAATGTCGAAGACTGTGTTCTATATATTAAAAAAAAAAACGCTTCCCCATCACCTTCTTGCAATTAAGAAAACGGAGGGGGGCATCAATACCATGGGGGTTTGGATTTATATAGGGAAGATAAGATTAGCTGGGATTTTTAACCCGGGAGAATTATGGCCGCCCAGTATAACCCAAGAAATTCAGTGCGTTATCGAGGACTCTCCGTCTTAGTCCCATTGGTGGTATTTCAATCTTAATAATAATAATAATATTTTTATTTGGAAATGATACAAAGAATTACATTTGGTTATTGAGATTACATGAGGTGTACATGCCAAAAGCCCCTAGTATGCAGGGCATTTTGGCCAGACTTAAAATTAACTTAAAGCTAAATTGTAAGAATTTTTGTAGATAGTATACAATGAGTAAAGGTGAGTATTTAAGCTATGAAATTTGAACATAGTTTTGTACTTTTGTCTTCATTATAAAATTAATTAAATCAGATTAAACAAATTAAAGCAATAATAATAAAATAATAGTTATGGTTGATAATTTATAAAATAAGTAAAGTTGCATATCTAAGTTATAAAGTTTGAATATAAGTTGAACATATTAATTGTAGCAATTTATTGCAGCAATGCAACTAATTGAGTGAGATAACAATTTAAAACAATTAATTGCATTGCAGTTAGTTTACGTGGTCATTATAATGTAAGTGTTGTGGGAATAATTAGCTAAGTAAGTATTATTCATAACAGGTTTTACATTCATTCGTTCATTCATACATTACATTGACTTGAATAGTCAGGTTTTACGTTAAGTGATTATTCTACTTTGCTGGGAATGGTTGATATGGAGCAATTAGCTTTGGGTGAGAAGGTGGTTTTTTAGCATCGTTTTGAATTGGGGTACAGGTAGGGTTTCTTTGGCAATGACAGGTAATGAATTCTTGTCTCCCAAAATGCGACCCACACCAGGCGACTAACACCCAGGTATTTAGTACCTACTTATTGCTAGGTGAGAAGGGACAATAGGTATATACCTGTGAGGAGACATGCCCAACGCTTCCACACATGCCAGGGATTAAACCATGGACTGTGTTCTAAACATATTTCAGATTCAGATTGTTTTATTTCTCTGTAAAGATTACAATGTGTGGTTTACATTTATAAGATAATTACAAAGATGACCATCAACATGCCTGGCATGCTAGGCATTTCGGGCAGACTAATACTAGTTCTTAATCTATATTACAAATTAAAAATGAATAAAAGTTTCAAATGATTAAATAGGTTTACAATAGTGAGGTAGTTCAGAATATTTAGATTGTATTACAATTTAACTTGTATGCTCCTACTAAGAATTAGGTATAGCAGCATTTCGTACTCTATGCTTGTATTTACTTGTCTGGGCTTCTCATTTAGACAAATGGTTTCTTCATTTATTTTACCAACTCTTCAAACTGTTTTAAATTTGTCACCAACTGTACTCTTTGGAACGCAGGCGAGAGATATATATCATAATCTACACTTAGAAAATCCTAGAAGGAATGGTCCCGAATCTGCACACACAAATCACTCCCTACGAAAGTAAAGACTGGGAAGGCGGTGCAAAGTACCCCCAATGAAAAGTAGGGGGCGCCATTGATACACTAAGAGAAAGCACCGTAAGTGTCCGGGGCCCAAGACTGTTCAACAGCCTCCCACCCCGCATAAGGAAAATACCAATAGGCCCCTGGCTGCCTTGAAGAGGGAGCTGGACAGATACTTAGTCGGTGCCGGACACCCGGGTTGTGGTTCGTACGTTGGACTACGTGCGGCTAGCAATAACAACCTGATTGATCAGGCCCTGATGCACCGGGAGGCCTCGTCGTGGAACGGGCCGCGGGGGCGTTGATCCCCGGAATACCCTCCAGGTAGATTCCAGGTAAATGCTGCTGCTCTCTTCTGGAGAGTCCCCTCTCCAGAGCTGTGCTAAATCGCCCTTTTTCAGATTTATCATTGTTGTGAATAATACAGTATATAAACCTATTCACACGATGCCTTACCTGGAATAACTGTTTTTGATTATCAGTCTAATTCTCCTTCAAGGGATTGTCAGGGTGTGGAGCCCAGGACAGGTAGTGGTGATGCTGCTCTGGATACTCTGCTCTTACACACTGATACCACACTCTTAATACCTCCACTAAACACTTGTATGGCTAACGGTAAGTTTTTTTTTATTGTATTTATATTGGCTTTTATATTTTAATTTTGATTTTTGAGTTGCGGCTTTTTTTTATAGTTTTATTGTAATGAATTATATTTGAACAAAAATATGGAATGTATACAATTAGTGTGATACGTATATGTATAGAATTATAGTAAATAGTATTAAAAAAAATTACACCTTGCAATTTACCACTTACCTGGTTAATAAAACAACTTGACCTCAATAAGTTTAATGTAACCAAGGAATTTGCTTGAATTAATAATACAAAGTACTACTTTGTGATATTAATTCAAAACATGGA
Source organism: Cherax destructor (assembly GCA_009830355.1). Lineage (NCBI taxonomy): Eukaryota > Metazoa > Arthropoda > Malacostraca > Decapoda > Parastacidae > Cherax > Cherax destructor. The sequence goes on along the minus strand of WNWK01020141.1, from coordinate 26,079 downwards.
CAGATGCTATATATTTTAAAGTTGTATTAATGTTGGTAGAATTACCGACAATGTTAGGTAAAAGGACACAAGTGCAACTGTGACATATTTTATTGTGGCAACGTTTCGCTCTCCAGGAGCATCGCTCCTGGAGAGCGAAACGTTGCCACAGTGAAATGTCACATCAGTTGCACTTAGTGTCCTTTTTACCTAACATATTTTAAAGCTAAACCAGGTCACCTACTAACACTATAGAGAAGACAGACGTACACAGTTTTACTTTATCTCTGGCGAATGTTTACTCAGCCAGGATGGATGTCACTCTGGTACCTGGAGTTTACCTGGAGAGAGTTCCAGGGGTCAATGCCCCTGCGGCCCGGTCTGTGACCAGGCCTCATGGTGTATCAGAGCCTGATCAACCAGGCTGTTACTGCTGGCCGCACGCAGTCCAACGTACGAACAACAGCCTGGCTGGTCAGGCACCGACCAGATAAAATCTTAAAAAAATGGCAGTGTTTGCCAAACAAATCTTTCTTTTTTAATTAGCTTATTTGTAGTTAAACACTTTATAGGTTTGTATTAACCTTTAAAAATAAAGAAAATAGCATTTGTAAATGTACATGAAGTATTAAATAATACAAGGAAAGTCGTACTATGAGGATTGGCCACAAAGCGAAAAGCATTTTTTTTTTTTTAGACGTACGAACCGCAGCCCGGTTCGTACGTTGGTGTGCGTGCGGCCAACAGTAACAGCCTGGTTGATCAGGCCCTGATCCACTATGAAGCCTGGTCAGACCGAGCCGCGGGGGCGTTGACCCCTGGAACCCTCTCCAGGTAAACTTCAGATAGCAGGCAGTTTAGACTTTTCCAGTTGCAACAACCCATGAAAAATATAATCTGGTATTGGTATATTTTAAGATTAGGCGTTTTAATGATGGTGAAAGCTGTATGATCCCCATGAGCTTAACATTTACAATGAGCATAACGGTTAAGATCCCCAAACAGAGTTTTGATATATTAAAGTATAAATTCATGCAAGGCATTAGAATGTATGATGGTGAAAGTTTTTTTTGGGTCACCCTACCTCGGTGGGAGACTGGTGTGTTAAAAAAATGCATACCTTGCTTTAGCTGGATACTTGAGATTTTGTAAGATACTATGTGAATTCCTACGAGTTTAGCACTTCCCCATAAATATGTGGTACATAATTAGCAATATCTAGTAAAGGACTTGACGTAAAGAAAGGGCCCCAGAATCTGGAATTCATTACCAGTAAATATTAAGATAATCTTGTCTGAAAATCAATTTAAGACTCAACTCAAAAACCACCTACTCACCCAAAACTAAATGATCATACTATAAACTACTTTGAAAAATGCTCATTGTTACTTTCCTATACGATAATCTCAATTTTTACTAATATGTTACTATATTATGTTACCCCCTACTCATAGTATAAGTTAATGTCAAAAATGCTCAATGTTATTTTCCTTAAGATAATCTCAATTCCATATTATCATTCAAGAATCTTAACACCTGTAACAATCTAATATCTAATATCATTATATAATAATTTAAACAGTAAAATTTCATCATATTGTAATTTTGAAAATAATTTTTAACTAGAATAAACTCAATAAATTTCTCTAATATTTAGTACATAGTTTTTAAGGACTAGAATAAGCTGCCCCTAATGCCATGGCATGTCAGTGGCTCTCCTTGCACTCAATTTACATTGTAACTACCGATACCCATGTAATCTGTAATGAAATAAAATTTGTTTGTTTGTTTGTTTGTTTGTTTGTTTGTATAGTGTCAGCGCTATCATCTCACAACTGAGGACCTGGATTCCAGCACAAGTGAGAACTTTGTGGAGTAAGTAGGTACCTGGATATCAGCAGACTGTTGTGCATTGCTTCCCAGGCAGTGTTACTATACCAGAGATATGGCAGGGCTTCTAAAAGAGTTTATATAGGATAACCTCTCTTGGGCTTTAAATTTAAATGTAAAATAAATTGGAGGAATCCTCCTTTCCGTTGGTCACACCAGGTTTTCCCCATTTATCTGGTGTTTGACCCCTGCAATACATGTTTATCACTTGTTTGAAAATAATAATAATGGAGATGATACTTTTATAATTAATCAAACAAATGAGTAGTAATAAGCAAAAAATCGTAAACAATTTAATTTTTTTTTGTTCCTTGAACAGGTCTTGCTGTGACAGAAGTTTCAGTGATGTCAGAGTGTCTTATGGATGGAAATCCAGCAAGTAAACTGCAACAACCACCTTTTCAGAAAGTGTTGGACACCTGCCATATTTCAGTCTCTTCTACTACTGTTCCCCTCCAGGCCTCTGTTCCTCCACCCACCACATCCATACCATCATTCTGGGTTTCGGTTGCCACCTCCAAATCTTTGCCCTCTATGGTGGTACTGAGCAGCCCTGCCGTCCCAGTGACTAGTCTTGTCCAGAGCACCAGTCAACCTTCCTATGAGTCCCCATCAAATTCAGATTTCTTTTCGACCTTGTACCCCTCCCACCCTCCTGTCAACACCTCTGTCCCTACCCTTGCCCATGGGCATACTACTGAGCTGTCTTCCCTCTCCGATTCCAATCTTTCTCAATCCTTCCCTCAAGCTTCTAACCAAGCAGTAGATCACACTTATGTGAAGGCTTCCAACCAAGACCTTACCCAGCATGTTGAACAAGACTGTGCACACTCCATTCCAGAGGCTCCTCCCCAAGGGTTTACCCAGCCTGGGGTTGGCAAGCTCTGTGCCCAGCATGTGGGGCAGGCCCTTATGGTTCCCTGTCAGCAGTCTTGTGCTAATCAACCACCCCAGGGAGTAACCCCAGAGCCTAATACCACTCACAGGTATTTATTTGTCTTGTTTTAAAAATGCTATGTTTTGGCAAAGCAGAGCAAACCTTCATTTGGTGAAGATTCACTACAAGTTTCATAAAGTAATAGTGCAATGTGACATTATGTACATAAAAAAAATGGCAAGGTGATGAGAAGAGGCTGTTATCTGTAGCTGTTGGGTATGTATAATATTAAGGTATTAAATGGACCCCAATGGAAATAAGTCAGTCTGACGTTTTTTGGGTTATCCTAGATTCTCTACACATATGCTGATATGTATGATGATCTATGTAACTGTATTTGTGTATACCTGAATAAAACTTACATATACATTGCTTGCTTGATGATGGGTTTTACCATATCAGTAGGAGAGTCTTGCCATCCAATGCAGTGAACACTTGTTGAGCTCCATAGTCACGCACTTGGAGTTTTTATATGTATTAAAATAACTTCATATTATAGTTCACTATTAGTGCTGTATGTAATATAGTTCACTTTAATCCATACTTGAGTATTCCTTGTTAGTGCTCAGGTGATTTGTAAACGTTCACTTAATGATAGATTAGATTTTGCCACCGAAGTGGCTAGTTTATTGTGCACCCCATATCCATCCTGTGGACGGTAGCGCAAGAGCATATGGATACACAAAAGGCCTAGGCACTAGGCCCCAAAGGGGTTAACAATTGTATATTTGGGTTTATATCTACATTTCAATTATCTGTTACAAGCAGGTATCTTATTTCATGAATAAGATATCTTGACATGTCACATAGGTTATTATATTGTCTATCTCTATATTCCTCAATAAGTGCACAATTAAGCACATAGTGTTCAAGACAGTGACCATATGCCTGATCACATAATTTGCATTTAGTTTGATCATCTGTGTCTCCCAAACTGTCAGAAGTACCTGTAGCCAAGCCTAAGCCTGGCCACTACAACATCAGTCTGTTCACATTGCAAGTTGCTCCACAAACATGCCCATCTGTGCTCGCATTATCATGAGCACAGATAGGCACGTTCATGGGAATTAATTTGGATTTATATCTACAGTTCACTTATCTGTTACAAGCAAATTTAGGAAATTTCCTTAGAATAAGTGGTATCCTACCTTCACTAATAAGATATCTTGACATGTCACATAGGTTATTATACTGTCTATCTCTATATTCCTCAATAAGTGGACAATTCAGCACATAGTGTTCAAGACAGTGACCATATGCCTGATCACATAATTTGCATTTAGTTTGATCATCATCTGTGTGTCTCCCAAACTGCCAGAAGTACTTGTAGCCAAGCCGAAGCCTGGCCACTACAACATCAATCAGTCTGTTCACATTGCAAGTTGCTCCATAGACATACTTATCTACATTCATGTTATCATAGTGGGTTATAGATCTACTCAGGCTTCTAACTGCATTCCTATAGCTATCATTTTCATTATTTATTTCTCTCCTAATATTATTCCTAATGCTAGACACAGATATACCAAAGTTATATTCTACATTCTCCTTATGGGTGCTTTTCTTTGCTAACATATCAACTTTATCATGAATGGTAATATAGAAACCCATGAATAAATATAATTGACACTAAAAATGAAGAGGGTGCTGAAGAGGAGATCAGTTAAAGATAATTTACAGCCCCTTTTCACGTTTTAATGTCTCCTCCAAGTGGGGTTTCTCCATTCTCATTGACTAGTTTTCATATTACCAAGATTGCACATTTACCTTATGTTTACAGCAACACATTTTGCAGAGAGTTGGTGGGAGATGGCAGGGTAAGTCAGGAGGCAGGAGTGAGAGGGGAAGATGAGGGAGAGAGCCATGGTACCATTTGGGGCTGCTACAACTTCACCAAGAAGCAGATAACAATCCTCTCCTCCATGCTCCTTGTAGTCTTCTTCTCTTATGCCTCTCTCTCCATTATGGCCCCGTTCTTCCCACATCAGGTTGGTAACTTGCATCTTGTGATTCATGTGACAGTGCATTGATAATGGCTCTTTGCTAAATAGTAGTTTTTCACATTTTGAAATTATAAATTTTACATACTTTTCCACCAAAGTGGCTGGTTTATTGTGCACCTCATATCCATTCTGTGGATGGTAGTGCAAGAGCATACGGATACACAAAAGGCCCAGGAACTAGGCCCCAAAAGGGTTAACAGGTGTGCATTTGGATTTATATCTACAGTTCATTTATCTGTTACAAGCAAATTTGGGAAATTTGCTTTCTATATCTGGTATCTTTTCATTAATAAAGATACCTTGATATGTCACATAGGATATACTATCTATCTCTATATTCCTCAATAAGTGGACAATTAAGCACATAGTGTTCAAGACAGTGACTGTATGCCTGACCACTTAATTTGCATTTTGATCATCTGTGTGTCTCCCAAACTGCCAGAAGTACTTGTAACCAAGCCTAAGCCTGGCCACTACAATATCAGTCAGTCTGTTCACATTGCAAGTTGCTCCATAAACATACTTATCTACGTTCATGTTATCATAGTGGGTTATGGATCTACTGTCTACCTGGAGAGAGTTCCAGGTGTCAACGCCCCTGTGGCCCGGTCTGTGACCAGGCCTCATGTTGGATCAGGGCCTGATCAACCAGGCTGTTACTGCTGGCCACACGCAGTCCAACATACGAACCACAGCCTGGCTGGTCAGGTACCGACTTTAGGTGCCTGTCCAGTGCCTGGTTGAAGACAGCTAGGGGTTTATTGGTAATCCCCCTTATGTATGCTGGGAGGCAGTTGAACATTCTTGGGCCCCTGACACTTATTGTGTTCTCTCAACGTGCTAGTGGCACCTCTGCTTTTCATTGGGGGGATGTTACATCGTCTGCCGAGTCTTTTGCTTTCATAGGGAGTGACTCTTGTGTGCAAGTTTGGTACTAATCCCTCTAGAATTTTCCAATGTATATAATAATGTATCTCGGACTTTTAACTTCATTCCAATAACATTCATTTTCATTATTTCTCTCCTAATATTATTCCTAATGCTAGACAGATGTACGTGTGCCAAAGTTATATTCTACATTCTCCTTCAGGGTACTCTTCTTGGCTAACATATCAACTTTATCATGGAGTAATCCAATGTGTGATGGGATCGATAGAAATTGTATATTACAGTGGTACCTTGACTTACGAGTTTAATTCATTCCGAGACCCAGCTCGTAACTCAATTTGCTCGTACAGTGGACCCCCGAGTAACGAGCACCCCGGAAATCGTACAATTGTGTAAGTATAATATTGTAAGTGCTTTTGTAAGTGTATTTTTGGTTAGTCTGAAATAGACTAACCTACTTGACATTATTCCTTAAGGGAGTAAATTCGTTCGGTAATGGCACTTGAGCAGGCTTCTGGAATGAATTATGCTCGTTACTCGGGGGTCCACTGTATATCAAATCAATTTTCCTCATTGAAATTAACTGAAATGCCATTAATCCGTTCCAGCGGAATTCCTGGCTCTCGGGAGGCAGGAGAAAATATGTACGCACATCTTCTTTCAACAAACCGGCTGTATCCCACCGAGGCAGGGTGACCCAAAAAAAAAAAAAAAGTTTCTCTTTAACTTTAGTAATGTATACAGGAGAAGGGGTTACTAGCCCCATGCTCCCGGCATTTTAGTTCTGTTTGCGATATCAAATGCAGATTTTAGATAAAGAAATGTGGTAAAACTAGTAGAGGTGTGTGCAGTGAGAAAGATAGATAAGGGGAAAGTAGGTGTCTGATTCTGTAGTGCAGTCTGTTAAGTATCATTCTCCTAAAAGTTTTACAAAGGCAACTAGTTAAGGAGATCGGTCTAAATGTATCAGGCTGTTGGGGCTTAGGGATAGGCACAATGAGACTATTGGTCCAGGAAGTAGGAAGAACTCCCTCAATGTAACTTGAGATTATACAGTGCTAACAAAGGGGTTATCAGGCACATGCCTTAGTTCTGAGAATATCATAGGTTATACCATCCTCTCCAGGAGCAGTTGATAGACTCCTTTATTTTCCAGTGCTTATTGCAGTATAACTAAATTGTGCATATAGTATATTACATGGGTATACAGTAGATTATTATTTGCCTTTTTTCCAGTAATTTTATTCTGATTTAAGATACTGATAACCCCCCCTCCTCTATTAGTCTATCAAGGGTTTCTCAATACACAGAGAATTAAACCTTTATCTTGCACCTTTCAGGCAGCCTGTCATCCTATAATTTTTGGATTACATATGCTGCTATGTGGCCTGGTGGCAAAAGCTCTAACTTCAAACGGTGAGAGTCCAGGTTAGATTCCCAGTGATGGGGTGGAAACATCGGACGTGTTTCCTTACACCGGTTGTCTTATGTTCACCCATCAGTAAAATGGGTACCTGGGTGTTACTAGACTGGTGTTGGTCGCATTCTGGGACAAAACGGACCTAATTTGCCCGAAATGCTCTGCATAACAAGGGGCTTTCTGTATAGTATGTCATTGATGTCAGCTAGGCCTGTATACCTTGTACTTGTAGTAAATAAAGATGTATTAATTTATGTAACTATTTGTGTACCTGTACCTGAAAAAACATGCTTACATATGTGATGTAAACCATTTAGCCCACCTATTTTATGTAAAAATGAAAGTATTACTTCTTATCTAAGGTTATCTTAACTAGTTAGTCAAAAGATTAGGTTTGGCTGTGTCATCCTGTGAATTCACTATGAACCAAGAGCTTCAGCAGTGTCAATGGACTCGATGGATTTAGATCTGTAATAATAATAATAATACAGTGGTACCCCAACTTACGATATTTTTTCATTCCAGAATGCTGTTCAAGTGCCATTACCAAACGAATTTATCTCCATAAGAAATGATGTAAAATAGACTAGTCCTTTTAGACCCCCAAAATTACACTTACAAAAGCATTTAAAAAATCAACTTACATAAAAGGGTGTGTTTGGGGACCATCGTAAGTCGGGGTACCACTGTAATAATATTTTTATTTCTATGCATGTTACAAGTGTACAATGTTATTGGTAGTTACAATTATAAAACTGTAATGCAAGGAGAGCCACTGGCATGCCATGGCATTAGGGGCAGTTTATTCTAGAGACTTATTCACTAAGTAGTACTTAATGCTAAAGAAATTGATTGAGTTTATTCTAGTTCTGTATTATTTAAATTATAATATGGTTATACATACTATTAAAAGACAATACAAGAGAAATTGGTTGAGTTTCATCTAGTTGTATAATTTATTTCAAGTTACAGTATGTTGATGCTATACTAGTATAATAACAATACTAGAAATTTTTTTAGAGTTTCTTCTAGATATATATTTTATTTCACATTAAGAAAATGATGATACTATAAGATTTTAAATGACAATATGATGATATGAAATTGCAACAAGTGTTAAGGAGGATGAACATATCAAATTGAGATCATCTTAAGTAAAATAATATTGGGTTTGAAAGTTTGTTACAGTATGAGTATTTAGTATAGGGTGAGTAGGTGATTTTTGAGAAGTCTTGAATTGATTTTCCGACAAGGTTAACTTGATATTTACTGGTAATGAATTCCAGATTCTGGGGCCCTTTATGTGCATAGAATTTTTACATTGGTTAGTATGGACTCTGGGTATGTCAAATAGTGATCTGTCTTGTGTCATGTTCGTGGGACCTATTAAAGTTGTTGAGAATTCTGAGCGCAGGGTTGATATTAGCATGTAGAGTTTTATGTATGTAGAAGGCACATGAATAGGTATGAATATTTTTTATGGTGAGTAGTTTTAAGGTTCTGAATATAGGTGGAGTATGCTGTCTAGAGTGGGAATTTGTTATCATCCTGACTGCAGCCTTTTGCTGGGTTATGAGTGGTCTAAGGTGATTTAATGTTGTTGAGCCCCATGCACAGATTCCATAGGTGAGATGAGGGTAGATAAGAGAATGATATAGTGCAATGAGAGCTGGTTGTGGCACATAATGGCGTATCTTAGATAATACACCTACTGTCCTTGAGATTTTCTTGGAAATTTGTTGTATGTGTGTTTGGAATTTAAGACTACTGTCAAGGTGGATTCCTAGGAATTTTCCCTCTGTAAGCCTTGTGATGGGTGAACCATTTAGCGTTATGTTAAGTGGAACATTTGCAGCTTTGTTTCCAAACTGAATGTAGTAGGTCTTGTCCGTATTGAGAGTAAGCTTATTTGTCATCATCCATGTTGATATTTTCTGTAATTCGGCATTAACTGTGTTGGCTAGTACGACTGGAATGGAATTGGCTCTTGAATGTCATTGTAGATGCCTGTCTTAGGATACATGGTACATTTATACTTACTGTACCAATAATGCAGGAACTGAAATTAATTAATCAGTAGCTTAAAAACCTCAGCCTGGTCTTAGCATTAATGTGCTTTCTTGTGGTTCAGGTTCAAAAGATGGGCATGAGCAGTACTCTGGCTGGCATCATATTCAGTATGTATTCCCTGGCATTGGTCATCACCTCCCCCATCATTGGAAAATTTGTGAGTTCTGATTTTCCTATTCTCATGATTCTCATGTTTCATAGTTTTCCCTGCCATGTGATGATTATTAAATAGCATCACTACTTTGTCAGCTTCATTAGGGTAGACTTTCACTATTTTCCATAACTTTCAGTGATTACCAGTTTTAGTAGTTTAGTTCATTTTTAATTTAGTTTTGGCAATTTCTCTTAGTTACTATTACTGCAATATAAAAGTTCCTAACTGACTTTGGTCTTTAAAGCTCTATTTTTTTTTTAACTGACCCACTGAGACAGGGTGACCCAAAAAAAAAAAAATGAAAGTTTTCATTTTCACATTTAGTAATTTATGCACAAGGGGTTACTAGCCCCTTGCTCCTGGCATTTATTTATTTTATTAGCAATAATAATAATTATCTTCCACAATAACTAGTTACCACTAATGAATTTGCGGACTGCATACATCGGGGGAATCTTCCTTAATGGCTTTTCTGATATCTGCTTTGGGTAAGTAAAAAATTTTAATTTTGGAAGCTCCTGTGTTATTGCCAAAAGTAATGAATATTTAGACAGGCTTTCCCATTTTATGATGTGTAATGCATCACCTGCATTACACATCACTGATTTTATTACTGTATTTTTTAACAATGGAGAGAATTAAGACTATTGTAGAATATCTTGCTTCTCTTATTAGTTAATTACCAATTTCTGCTTTATCTAGTTTACTTATCACAACTTAACAAAACTGCAGTCCCTGTGCCTTCATGAACCTGCATCCCTGTGCCTGCATAATCTGATATTATTCATGGGAAAGCACTAAGACTTGGCCTGGAAAATGGGAGACAATCATGTTTGATTGAGGAAGGGAAGGGTAGCTTGAATTCTTTATAAAGAGCCCTTCACAGGTTTATACAGGCACCCCATCCCCCCTCCCTTTAAAGACATGTGCCTGTATAACATTTTCCCTTCAAGGGAAATGCTGGATGCTAGTGATTAGCCCTTCATCCAAGGAATTTGACCTCCCTTGAATCAAACTTTAACTTTCTTTCCAAATTAATACTAGTACTGTACTGTAGTTATTTAAATCAGCTTATTGAACATTCTTATGAGATGTATTTCAAGAGTACCAAGTGATATACGTACTATGTCAAAACACTCATTCTCTCTAAACTTCATCAATCCCAACTCACTGTATGACTTCTGTAGGTTTTGTGCTTCTGTGAATGAAATGTAATACAGTGGACCCCTGGTTATCAGCCATAATTCGTTCCAGAATTCTGTTCAAGGGCAGTTACCGAACAAATTTGTTCCCATAAGGACAAATGTAAATTAGATTAGTCAGTTTCAGACCCCCATAAATACACTTACATAATTGTTTGAGTTGGGAGCAGTACGAACTCCGGGGGTCCACTGTACTGTATATATATACGTATGTATGTATTCGACTTATTGACGGAATGATAATTTTTTTTGCTGGTACTCTAGCTCATGAATATAAGGCCAGTACAGAAGCCATCAAAATTAGCCTATATCCACCGATATTCAATTTTCTACAGAAACAGTATCATGAAAATTATCTGCTGCCCACCAATATACTTTGGTATGCCACTAATTTGACTACTGCTTAAAATATGAATATACCTAAAGTTACTTAGTCTATTGAAACATCTGCCAATCCATGAAATATTACTGTTTGAACCATTAATTGCAATATTGTTTTTATTGTGTGCAACTTCAAGATTATTATTCCTATAAACCTCCACCTTGACTACCTCACATTAATTTCAAGATAAAATAGATTTATTAAAACGTTAACCACTCTTATCTTGTCTAGACTTTAGTTATTATGTACTAGGATAAGTCTGCCCAAAATACCCTGGCATGGTAGTGGCTTTCTTTGTACTTAACAAATCAAAATTGTAAATACACATTGTAACCTTGCAAAGAAATAATGTGTTTTTATCTTTATTGTTGAAGATGATTCTGGGGGTCACCATTAGTCAAAATATTAGAGGTACACAATGGGGGTAAAGGACTACCCAAAGTTCTACTGACTGAGAAAGTTACAGTAGCAAGGAATGCATTACCAGAATTAGTAAAAGTTTAATCAAATGCTTGTACATTAATGTACAGTACGTAACATCAAATGTTAAGAGGCTGAGAGTGCTCTTTTGGTTGAGCAAGTTGGTGGTAAATTAAGTACTTGCAGTAGTTAAGGTATGTAACCATGAATGGTAATGCTTCATATTTCTGTAACATTAATGGGGGAATTATAAAATTTATATTTTTTTTAAATTGACATATGAGTAGTTATCACCACGGGGGTGGCATGTGTGGTTAGGGATGGTAGGTTAAAGCTCCTGGGGTTGTGTGGTTAGGGACAACCATATTTAAGCTACCAAAGATGCTAACTTTGGTCACTACTTAGCAGATTATTCTTCTACAGTTATTTCCAAACTCGTACTTTCCCATGTCTCCAAATCTGGATTTATCCAACTTTAATCCATTGTTTAATTTTTTTGTTAGATATCCTCAAAGGGATTAGTACCAAATTTGCATACGAAAATCACTCCTTACAAAAGCAAAAGACTTGGTAAACATCTTCCCAATGAAAAGTAGGGGAGCCATGATTACACTTAGAGACAACACAGTAAGTGTCAGGGGACCAAGATTGTTCAACTGCCTCCCAGCATACATAAGGGGAATTACCAATAGACCCCTGGCTGTCTTCAAAAAGGCTCTGAACAGGCACCTAAGTCGGTATCTGACCAGCCAGGCTATGGTTTGTACTTCAGGTTATGTGCGGCCAGCAGTAACAGCCTGGTTGATCGGGCCTTGATCCACTGTGAAGCCTGGTCACAGACCAGGCCACGGGAGCATTGACCCCTGAAACCCTCTCCAGGTATACTCCAGGTACTCTATTGATATCTTCAATATTTATACTTCCACTTTATAAAGTTATATCTCCCCTCATTTTAAGTCTTTCAAAAGGGTGCAGGTTCAGGGCTCTTGTTCTCTTTTTAGTAAAGATTCTTTAGTCAGTGGATTAGCTTTGATATCTTTAGTACACTGATAGCCATCCTGCATAAAACATGAACTGTTGTATAATCTGTACGAGGCCTTACTAATTATGTAAAGAGCTGTAGAATACTCTTTATGTGCTGTAGCTTATATTTAATATAAATCTAAGCAGTCTGTTAGCTTTATTACAGCTGCTTAGGCACTGCTGTTTTGGCTTTAGATTTCTTGTTACCATAACTCCAAAGTCCTTTTCACCTGTATGATAGCTCTCTATTAATTAGTTTAAAAGTGCTAGGGTTATTTTCATTTCTAAAGATTAAGTTCTTGCCTCTTTTTTCAAATTGAACCTAATTTGCCAATTTTCCAACCACAATAATTTGCACTAAACATCCTATAAAGAAAAGTGCCTTCTCTTCACTGTGTCACCTTTAGGCAGGGTGAGGTTTGAGTGGTTTGTGTCTAGGGGTAGGGGCCTTTTCTCTTGAGTGGGTTACTATTCTCCTCAGTCCTTTCCTGACTAAAAACACAGCATCTCTTGAGAGTAATTTCCCCTTTCATTTAAATTTGCTGATCTTGATTGACAATGAACAAATGGATGTGAAGTGCGGAATGTGAAAATTATAATTAGCAAAGTTTTACTTGCTTTGTGATTAGGATTTATGAAATGTGAATTTGTAAGAACAGTAGGAAGTTGATAATGATAGTGTAAATTCAATGTTTGTTAGACACTGTTCCCAGCACTGAATAACCAAGTGGTTAAAGTACTTTGTAAATAAGGTAAGATGAAAGTCATTCAAGGGAAAGAGGGAGGTAGGGATACCTTGGTACCAGCGAAGGATTCTTGATCCAAGGAATTATCTACTTTCCCCCCTTTTCTGATCGAACCTGATTGCACCACATTCCCCAATCACTATGAGCCTTCATGTTTAGTTTCCGCATAACTGTAACAAAATACAATCTTTTGTCATTCACATCTATATAATCGCTTGATCACACTGTATGTATGCAGTTACTTCATGCATGTTCCCTTCTTTCAGGTTGGTTTCTTATGCACGGACACCAGAAGTGTTTGTGTTGGCAAGCATCATCCTGCGGCTGATGACTGCCATTGGCTCATCTTTCTTCCTCACTGTCATCTATGCTGTTGTTCCCCTTCTCTTTCCCAGTGAGTCTCTTGTTCTGCCATTGTCTGGATCCTTTTATAAGCTAACCTTGAAAAATTCTGAAACTGCAAGCACTGTATAATACAAATCTGGAAAGTGTAGACTAATTGTAAACGTAATCTGCAAAGATTCCACTAAATTCTAATTCTTTTATCTGCAAATGGTGTTTCTAACTTTTTCATTGTGAATAACTGTTGCTAAGTCTACTTTGGGTGTAAATGGCCAGCCACTGACTCACTTTTATTTTTAACCTAGTACTGTATCTTTAGTTATGGCAGAATATGCCTTCTAAAATTGGTGTGCCTTATATACTCTTGTGTCTTGCATGCCAAAAAAATACTGTATTGTACGTACTTGAAATGTTGGTGACAATAATAGCAATATGAATCTGAGCATTTAGAATTTTATTAATTTGCCAAAATGCAAGTGTAATATCACTGTCATGTCATTGATCGTATAGTAATATGTTCAAAAGAAAATTCTGAACCCATAGAAATCATACAGTATTTGATCTAAAGTTTGATCCACATCTAGATCAAGGGCCATTTCACAGGCATACACTTCCACTAAATTGTCAATCACCATAGCTGTTCCATAAGCTGGTCCTCTACCAAAAATATCTGTTCCTCTTCAAACCTTCATAAACATTTTGCCTATCTACACTTCTCAGATCTGTTTCTCCATCATTAAGATACCTGTAGAAGCTCATTAGGGAACAAAATACTTTTAATTCATTTGCTTCTTTGATCCTTCTTAACCCTTTGACTGTTTCGGTCGTATATATACGCCTAAATTCTAGCGGCCTCAAATAGTGGGAGAAAGCTGGTAGGCCCACATGTGAGAGAATGGGTCTGTGTGGTCAGTGTGTGTGCAGTATAAAAAAAAATGGGCAGCCAGTGGTGCATTGTGGGAAAGACATTTCAGTAGTCCATGTTCAGCATGCCTAGTGGAAAGAAATACCTGACTCCCAGGCGAATCTGGGACTCTTCTCTTCCCCAGTGATAGCTCTAACATAGATGGAAGTGTGTCTGAAGATGAATTTCATGGTTTTGAGGAGTTTGTGACCGAAAGCAATGCCCAGGATACCAGAAGGAAGGAAAGATGAGAGGAAAGAAGGAAGGAAAGATGAGAGGAAGGAAGGAAGGAAAGATGAGAGGAAGGAAGGAAGGAAAGATGAGAGGAAAGAAGGAAGGAAAGATGAGAGGAAAGAAGGAAGGAAAGATGAGAGGAAAGAAGGAAGGAAAGATGAGAGGAAGGAAGGAAGGAAAGATGAGAGGAAGGAAGGAAGGAAAGATGAGAGGAAGGAAGGAAAGATGAGAGGAAGGAAGGAAAGATGAGAGGAGAAGGAAGGAAAGATGAGAGGAAGGAAGGAAGGAAAGATGAGAGGAAGGAAGGAAGGAAAGATGAGAGGAAGGAAGGAAGGAAAGATGAAAGGAAGGAAGGAAAGATGAGAGGAAGGAAGGAAAGATGAGAGGAAGGAAGGAAGGAAAGATGAGAGGAAAGGAAGGAAGGAAAGATGAGAGGAAGGAAGGAAGGAAAGATGAGAGGAAGGAAGGAAGGAAGGAAAGATGAGAGGAAGGAAGGAAGGAAAGATGAGAGGAAGGAAGGAAGGAAAGATGAGAAGGAAGGAAAGATGAGAGAAGGAAGGAGAAGATGAGAGGAAGGAAGGAAAGATGAGAGGAAGGAAGGAAAGATGAGAGGAAGGAAGGAAAGATGAGAGGAAGGAAGGAAGGAAAGATGAGAGGAAGGAAGGAAGGAAAGATGAGAGGAAGAAGGAAGAGAGAGAAGGAAGGAAAAGATGAGAGGAAAGAAGGAAGGAAAGATGAGAGGAAGGAAGGAAAGATGAGAGGAAGGAAGGAAAGATGAGAGGAAGGAAGGAAAGATGAGAGGAAGGAAGGAAAGATGAGAGGAAGGAAGGAAAGATGAGAGGAAGGAAGGAAAGATGAGAGGAAAGAAGAAGGAAAGAAAGAGAGGAAGGAAGGAAGAGATGAGAGGAAGGAAGGAAAGATGGAGAGGAAGGAAAGATAGAAGGAAGGAAAGATGAGAGGAAGGAAGGAAAGATGAGAGGAAGGAAGGAAGGAAGGAAAATGAAGGAAGGAGAAGGAAGGAAAGATGAGAGGAAGAAGGAAGGAAAGATGAGAGAAGGAAGGAGAGAGGGGGAAGAAAGATGAGGGGAAGGAGTATGAGAGGAAGTGAGAAGATGAGATGGAAGGAAAGATGAGAGGAAGGAAGGAAAAGATGAAGAAAAGGAAGAGAGAGGAAAGATGAGAGAAGGTTAAGGAAAGATGAGAGGGAAGTGAAGGAAGGAGATGAGGGAAGGAAGGAAAGGAAGGAAAGATGATGAGGAAGGAAGGGGAAGGAAAGATGAGAGGAAGGAAGGAAAGATGAGAGGAAGGAAGGAAGGAAGGAAAGATGAGAGGAAGGAAGGAAGGAAGGAAAGATGAGAGGAAGGAAGGAAAGAAAGATGAGAGAAAGGAAGGAGGTTGTGTGGAAGACATCATGGGGTCCCCTTTTGTGTTGACAGGTTGACAGCAGTGAATGTGGTGAGTAATGGTATAATATGTCATTTTGACAGCTGCCTTACCCTGACTCAGCAAATTTAGATGTCTACACACACACACACACACACACACACACACACACACAGCTTCAAGTGCTAAGGGAAGTTGATGGAAAGTGTCCAGTCATTATATATGTGTATATATATATATTATAGAATAGTAATAAACAATTTTTTGCATTGTTGGTTTGTGTAAAAAAGGTCTGTAAACAATATAATGCTAATGTTTGTGCAGTTATTGTGTTGCATACGAGTGTATATGTATATGTACACAGCACCTTACTTTGGTCTCACAGGCCACATAAGTTACTTGAAAAAAAAAAATATTGGAAAATACAAGAAACCTTCGAATGGGAGTAAATATAAGTGTACCACTGAGCGGCATGCACTGCTGTTGCCATACATGGCTCATTTTCTGCCAACTTTACGCCTCTATATCTCGGTAAGTATTGATGGCAAAAAAAAATTTTTTTAGGATGAAAACAATCAGAAAAATAATCTTAACATTTTGATAAGAATTTTTTTTTTTTTAATATTTTGCAACAACAGGAGAGCACTCAGGATTGGGGCTTGTGACAGTCAAAGGGTTAAATGTCTGATTTTTATCAGAGATTTTAGGGACTTGTTTCTAAAATCAAAATTTTGAATACTATTGTGCTTGTAAGCAACTTTATCAACAGATCAGTTTCTTAGTCTTTGCAAAATATCTCTCCAGATGACATGAACACTGTGAATGGAATGCTGGAAACAGTGTCTGGTTTGGGCATGTGTATTGGTCCTGCTGCTGGTGCCTGGTTGTATTTGGTAAGTGTACTCTTGTATCTGGGATAGAGGAAAGAGTGTAACCTATGGTCTGAGATTGGAAAGTGTAGCGTAATATCCCCAAAACTATTATCACCTAACATCTCCCATTCCCATCCCCCACCTTCCAAACCTCTGCTATTGTAGATGTCCCCCTTTTTTTAAACAACCCTGACTTGACCATCATTTTAGTATTGTTCCTTAACATAATAACTTTAGTCATTGTGCTAACTAATATTGTCTTGATCCTCAGGAAGGAGGATTCAGCCTGCCTTTCTTCTGCCTGGGAGCCTTCATTCTCCTCACCGTTCCTGCCAGCTACTTTGCCTTCCCTAATAATGGTAAGATTCATCAAAAAATTTAAAAGCAGTGTTTGCCCTCCACTGTCTTCTCTTGTCTATCCATTATGAGCAATAACCTTCAGTACTAATGGTTAGTAAATTTGCAAGGGAAGATCACAATTTTGTAAAACCATTGATCAAATTATAACTTTCAAGATGCTTTGAATTGCATCTGCAATTGAGTATTGACTTTCCTTCAATTGAGATCTATAAGTTGAAGCTAAAAACCTATCTCCTGCTTTGTAAGCAAGTATCTTATTTACTATTTTTCACTTACTGGTATGATACCCAGTTGTAGTCATCATTTGAATGGACTAGCTAATGGTTTGCCTAGTTGTGATCTTGCATAATTTATTTTTGCCCTATCCTGTATAATTTTTTATCTAGGATTTTTTTTTATCTCGTGTACAATAAGAAGTAAAAATAGTACAAATTTCTTTGTATCATAACGTCTTTTGGCTTATCCTTATTATTTTTTAATTTCTTACATTGAGATAATTGTCTATTTATTCAAGAATCATTGTCTTTTTATTTAATTTCTCTCTGGAGTGAGTGTGGCTAGGGCAACTTGACAATTTTTTCCAAATTTGTCATTATTAAGGTAATTCAGCATATTGAAATAGGTGATTTGTGATTGCTTTCTTCAAGCTATTCATTAACTTCAAGATTATTTTCAGATTCCTTGTTTGACAGAACCAAATCAGGCAGATTATTTCTTCTAGTTGGTTCACATCACACCTGATTACCCCATTACTCCTAGTTCTCTAATATTGCATGTTCCTTATGGGTTTAGCACTTCCCTATGATTAAAATACTGTAATTTAATAGGCACAATTCTCTTAATCCTATGTAGTAGGCTGGTAGACAGCAACCGCCCAGGGAGATACTACGTACTGTCCTGCCAAGTAAATGTAAAATAAAAGCCTGTAATTGTTTTACATGATGGTAGGATTGCTGGTGTCTCTTTTCTGTCTCAAACATGCAAGATTTCAGGTATGTCTTGTTACTTCTACTTACACTTAGGTCACACTCCACATTCATGTACAAGCATATATATACACACCCCTCTGGGTTTTCTTCTATTTTCTTGCTAGTTCTTGTTCTTATTTCCTCTTATCGCCATGGGGAAGTGGAACAGAATTCTTCCTCCGTAAGCCATGCGTGTCATAAGAGTAGACTAAAATGCCAGGAGCAAGGGGCTAGTAACCCCTTCTCCTGTATACATTACTTAAGTTAAAAAGAGACTTGTTTTTCTCTTTGGGCCACCCTGCCTTGGTGGGAAATTTCCGATTTGTGGTCTGGTGGCTAGAGCTCTCGCTTCACACACGGAGGGCCCGGGTTCGATTCCCGGCGGGTGGAAACATTTCGACGTGTTTCCTTACACCTGTTGTCATGTTCACCTAGCAGCAAATAGGTACCTGGGTTGTAAGTAGACTGGTGTGGGTCGCATCCTGGGGGACAAGATTAAGGACCCCAATGGAAATAAGACACAGTCCTCGATGACGCACTGACTTTCTTGGGTTATCTTGGGTGGCTAACCCTCCGGGGTTAAAAATCCGAAGAAATCTTATCTTATCTTAGTGTATCTTGCATGTCTCATAAACATGCAAGATTTCGGGTACGTCCTGCTACTTCTACTTGCTCTTAGGTCACACTACACATGCATGTACAAGCATATACAGTGGATCCTTGGTTTTCGGTCACCTAAAAACTCGAACAATTATGTACTAAGTGTATTTTCGTAAGTGCTTTTGTAAGTGTATTTTTGGGGGTTCTGAAATGACTAATCTAATTTACATTTGTCCTTATGGGAACAAATTCGTTCGGTAACGGCACTCAAACAGCATTCTGGAAAGAATTTTCGGCGAAAACCGAGGGTCCACTGTATATACACACCCCTCTGGGTTTTCTTCTATTTTCTTACCGGTTCTTGTTTATTTCCTCATCTCCATGGGAAAGTGAACAAGAATTCTTCCTCTGTAAGCCTTGCATGTCGTAAGAGGCGACTAAAATGCCAGGAGCAAGGGGCTAGTAACCCCTTCTGTATACACTACTAAATTTATAGAGAAACTTTCGTTTTTCTTTTTGGGCCACCCTGCCTCAGTGGGATACAGCTGGTGCGTTGAAAGAATAATAATAATCTCTTAATCCATTATTCATTTTTAAGGGCCTTTTAATAGTAAACAGATGTACTGATTGGCCTTTTGGGCCCTGCAGTATTTAACATTCAAAATTCTTTTCTTCCCACTTAAAAATAAGACCCTCTTCTCCCTGCTTGCAGTACTACTACAATGTTTCAGAGATAGAGGTGGAGCATGGAGACGCTAGGTCAGCTTTGCGAGTGTTGGTGCAACCTGGAGCACTTGTCTCCCTCCTTATACTGTTCACTACAGCTGTGTGTCTAGCAGTCCTCTATCCCACCCTCCAGCCCCACATGAGCAAGGTCAGTGTCTATCTCCACACATTTTCAGTGTATTCCTTTTCCCTCGTCCAGGTCTGTCTTGTAAATAGTTTGTCATCTTTGTTGATGACTTTAAATTAGTCCTTAAACTGTCTGATTATTTCCATTGGAGCCTTTAATTCTCTCACCAGGATGTGACCCACAACAGTCTCCCAACACCCAGGTACATACCTGTTTCTACGTGAACAGGGGGCAATGGGTACAAGGAAACTTACCTAAAGTTTCCACTCATCTGGGGACCAAACCCCCAATCCCTTGATAGAGCTGAAGCTGCTACCAATTGACCCATGGGCACCCAGTACTGTGCATTCTGTTGTAGATATCAAGGAGAAGTTTAAGTGGAGGGTTTATATTGGAGTTTAATGTTTTGTATATGTAGTAGGCACAATATGAGTGTATGTCTCTTATATTTAGTAAGTTCAGGCTTTTGAAAAGTGGTGGGGTGTGCTGTCTATCACAGGAGCTGGTAATCCTCTGCACAGCAGCTTTTTGTTGTGATATTAAAGGTTTAAGGTGGTTGGTTGTAGTTGATCCCCAGGCACAAAAACCATAGGCAAGGTAGGGATATAGGGTAAGGAGCGTCATTTGGGGTACATAGTATCGTATCTTGGAAAGGATGCCTACTGATTTGGAAATTTTCTGGAGATATGCTGGATGTGGGAATGAAATTTAAGATTACAGTCAAGGAGAAGACCTAGAAATTTATCCTCACTGTGTCTTGTAATAGGAAACCATTTATTGGTATATTAAGTTGAATATTTAAGGCTGTTTCTAAACAGCATGAAGTATGTTTTGTCTGTTGAGAGCGAGTTTTTTGGTCATCATCCAAGTATATATTTGTAGCGGCTCTTTGTTTACAGTGTCTCTAAGTATAGCTGGGTTTGAGTGGAATTAGACACTAAGTAGTGTCATTTGTGAATAGAACTGGTTTAAGATGCATTGGGGAGATCATTGATGTAAATGAGGAGTGGGTCTAGGACACTACCCTGGGGCACTCAGACAGCTACAGGCTGGATAATGGAGTTGACTCCATTTGCGTATACATACTGGTGTTATTTATTAACACATCGGCCGATTCCCACCAAGGCAGGGTGGCCCGAAAAAGAAAAACTTTCATCATCATTCACTCCATCACTGTCTTGCCAGAAGGGTGCTTTACACTACAGTTATAAAACTGCAACATTTACACCCCTCCTTCAGAGTGCCGGCACTGTACTTCCCATCTCCAGAACTCAAGTCCGGCCTGCCGGTTTCCCTGAATCCCTTCATAAATGTTACTTTGCTCACACTCCAACAGCACGTCAAGTATTAAAAACCATATGCCTCCATTCACTCCTATCAAATACGCTCACACATGCTTGCTGGAAATCCAAGCCCTCGCACACAAAACTTCCTTTACCCCTCCCTCCAACCTTTCCTAGGCCGACCCCTACCCCGCCTTCCCTCCACTACAGATTTATACACTCTCGAAGTCACTCTGTCTCGTTCCATTCTCTCTACATGTCCAAACCACCTCAACAACCCTCCTCAGCTCTCTGGACAATCGTTTTGGTAATCCCGCACCTCCTCCTAATTTCCAAACTCCGAATTCTCTGCATTATATTCACACCACACATTGACCTCAGACATGACATCTCCACTGCCTCCAGCCTTCTCCTCGTTGCAACATTCATCACCCATGCTTCACACCCATATAAGAGCGTTGGTATAACTATACTCTCATACATTCCCCTCTTTACTTCCATGGACAAGGTTCTTTGTCTCCACAGACTCCGAAGTGCTCCACTCGCCCTTTTCCCCTCATCAATTCTATGATTCACCTCATCCTTCATAGACCCATCCGCCGACATGTCCACTCCCAAATATCTGAATACATTCACCTCCTCCATACTCTCTCCCTCCAATCTGATATCCAATCTTTCGTCACCTATACTGGTGTCTATCGTTAAAATAAGATTTTAGGTAATTGAGGGAATGTCCTCTGATGCTGTAATGATTTAGTTTTAGGTGCAGGAGATTGTGGTCCACAGTATGAAATGCTTTCCGTAGATCAATGAAGAGCCCCAGAGGATATTAATTTTTATCGAGGGCTGTACAGTATATATTAGTTCGAGCATTTGTAAAATAGCATCATTCGTACTTTTTTTTTTTTTTTTTTCTAAACCCAAACTGGCAGGGGTTAAGTATGTTGTTGGATATAAGGTAGGAGTAAAGTCGTTTGTGTATTATTTTTTTAATATTTTAGAAAGTAAGGGCAAGTTTGATATAGGTCTATAGTTGTTCAAATCAGTTGGATCACCTAATTTGGGTATCGGGGTAACCCTTGCTGGATGTATTAATCCCTAAAAAAAGAAGGCATGGTTTATTTGATCAATATTTTTATTGAAGTGCTGAATGACTGCAGAGTCCCAGCATTTTGCAGTTTCCAAAATTTTCTTCTCTCTCCTTTCCCTATGTTTACAAAAGAAATTTGAAAGTGAATATGAAAGAAAAGGTAAAATGAAAAAGTATAGTAATAAAGGGAACGAAAAGGTATATTGAAGACAAGAATGTACAGTGGACCCTCACTATTCGACCACTCCAAAACTCTCCCTTTTATGTAAGTTTATTATTGTAAGTGCTTATAAGTGTATTTTTGGGGTCTGAAATGGACTAAACTAATTACATCATTCCTTATGGGAATAAATTCGTTTGGTAACATCACTTGAACAGCATTCTGGAATGAGGGTGAGTTTTGGAGTGTTCGAATAACGAGGGTCCACTGTATTTAGGTACAGTATTTGAGAATAAATGTCTCGGCTGATGGATGTATAAGGGAAATAAATCACAATAGATGGTAAAAAAAAAAAAAAAAAAAAAAATTATGCTGAGTCCAGAAAGAGTTTCAGTAAATATCAAAATGGGAATTGCAATAGTGATATTGACACTTGTAAGAGTGTGATGCGTGGTCTTTGTGTTGCATAAAGCAGGAGGAAGCAGACAGCAGTGAAAATGTATTGTTGGAAAATGTAGAAGTGTGAATACAGTGGTACCTCGACTTACGATATTTTTTCATTCCAGAATGCTGTTCAAGTGTCATTACCAAACGAATTTATCTCCTTAAGAAATGTTGTAAAATAGACTAGTCCTTTTAGACCCCCAAAATTACACTTACAAAAGCATTTAAAAAAATAAACTTACATACAAGGGTGAGTTTGGGGACCATCGTAAGTCGAGGTACCACTGTATAATGCACAGAATATGAAATGAAATTAAGTGTAAGGATTGGTGAGGTGGTTTGGTCATGTAGAAAGAATGAAGCACAAGCTAAATATATATTTCTGTAGCACAAATAAGTTGAAGTAGTAAGTGTAAAATAAATCTCGAGTAATAGTATGTTGAACATAAATCAGTGTTTTATATTACCGTGGAGGCATGTAGTCTGAGAAACGTGACATCGTGCCAGGCTTAAACTCCAGCAGTATCTGTGGAGGTATTAAGGAAAATAGACTAATTGGACTTAGTTTTGTATGTTGGATCATTCAGTTTTTGCTCTTTGGGAAGTTGTAGGTGAAAAACGGCCAGGATTACTGTGACCTTCTAGAAAGGTAGTGAATGTTTTCTTCAGGTTGCTCTACCTTGATGGAAAGAGAATAGTAGTTTATTTTTAATGGTCTGACAAAAAATTTCATTTACTGTAATTAGAATGGCAAGGTATTTTTTTTCTTGGTTTATGAAAGTCGAATGCTTTTAATATTTTCTTTCCCTACTAGTGTTTTAAATTACTATTTTAAAACACTAGTAGGGAAAGAAAATATTAAAAGCATTCGACTTTCATAAACCTAGAAAAAAAATACCTCTCCATTCTAATTACAGTAAATGAAATTTTTTGTCAGACTATTAAAAATAAACTATTCTTCTCTTTCCATCAAGAGGGGACAGATGGGCAGCTCATCAGGGCCATATAAACAATCAGTCGGTACTGGAGAAACCAGGGGTATGGGCACCAGGGGCCATACCAGGTAGGACATCACCAGTGGTACTAACAAAACACAAAGAAAGACCAAACATCCCAATTGGTAACTCCTGCTTCATATTTGCAAATATTCAGGGTCTGAAATCAAATAAAAATGAGTTATATTAGTGGACTCCTATCAGAAGCGAATGCCATGTTTGGAGCATTTACAGAAACACATACAAGGGATGTTTTGGACGGAGAGGTTAAGATAGAAAACTATAACATGTATAGATGTGATAAAATTAATAGGTCGCAGGGAGGAGTAGGACTATGTAAAAGATACTTCTGTTGCACAGAAGTGGTGAACGCTACGAATGATATAGTAGAAATCCTCGGCACTAAAGTGGAAAATAGGAATCTAGTAATTATCTTAGTATACAAACCACCATCAGCAACTGCGGAGGAATTCACAGACCAGTTAAGGAAGATATCTGGATAGGCTAGAGAATCCCACCACAAACATTTTACTCCTTGGAGATTTTAATCTCCCTCATGTTAAATGGAAGATGAGGCAACATAATATACCAGAAATATCTCCTGGAAGCACCCTGGCTCAACAGGCACATACCAGGGAACTAATGAGGCTTTGTGAAAAGTACTCATTAAACCAACAGATAATTGATCCCACTAGAAATGAAAATACCCTGGATTTGATATTCACAAACAACGAGGAACTAATCAGAGACATAAGTTACAAAAACAATATACTCTGATCATAACATCATAGTTCAAACGAGTATTAACTCGGGGTTAGGGAACTGCGGCACTAATGTTAGAGACGGGATGTTCAGTAAGTTTAATTTTAATAACCATAGAATTGACTGGGGAAAAAATAAACCAAGAGCTATCAGACATATCATGGGAATCAGACATGAGCACCCTAAATCCCCACCAGTGCCTAGAGAAGCCGAGTACAGAAGCATACAAGGTACAGTGGACCCTCGGTTAATGGACTGCTCCAAACACTAACAATTATGTATGTGTATTTTTGTAAGTGCTTTTGTAAGTGTATATTTGGGGGTCCAAAAAGACTAATCTTTTCATTATTCCTTATGTTAATAAAGTCGTTCGGTAACAGCACTTGAACAGCATTCTGGAACGAATTATGGCCGTTAACCGGGGGTCCACTGTATGTATGAAGCACGTACCATTGAGGAAACCCAGAAGAAGATTCGATATAGAGAGAGAGCGTAGGAGATGGTACAGAAGAAGAAAACTGGTTACTGAATTGTTGAAAAACAGTCATACCTCGGTTAACAATATTAATCCGTCAGAGAGGGCGCATCTGTAACCGAATCAATCGTTATCCGAATAAATTTTCCCCATAAGAAATAATGGAAATAAAATTAATCCGTTCCAGACTTCCAAAAGTAGTAAAATAAAATATTTTTTTAGAACTTTTTGACATTAAATAATACACAATTTAATGAACATTAAAGAAATACATGTAAATATAGTACAGTAACATGTCACTTACATTTATTGAAGAGTTGTTGTGTGGAGGACGGGAGGAGGGGAAAGGATGGAGTATAGTATGCTAGTGTTTGAAAGGGGAATCCCCTTCCATTAACACTGCAGGTGGCAAGTTCTTTTCTGGGGTTACTGGCCTTTTTCTTTTAATGCCACTAGGACCAGGTTGAGTCACTGGACCCCTCTAACTAAAAATCTGTCCAGGGAACTCTGTGTCTGGCGATTCTTTAACACATCCTCTTTAAGGGGGGCTCCTTGTCGCTGTAAAGAGGCTATCGGTCTGAGGAATTGGACCTCTTGGTCTTCTTCCTCAGACCGAACCTAATACCCCCAATCCCCCCTCCCCTTTCCCATCTTCCCCATCCTCCCTTTTCCCTTTCCTCCTCCTCATCCCTCCCTTATTTCCTTCCCATTTTTACCCTGGGAGCTTCTCTCCACAGGCTTTCTAGTTCCTAGGTAGGGGGAAGGGTACCGTGGTCCAATCCCATTCCATTGAGGTTCTCGGCGGTGGTGTAGTTTGCCGTGGAATCTGGATCGCCTGGGGATGTCCCGATCCCTCTCCGGTCTCCCGGGGAGTGGCCTTGGGTATCTTTCGGGCGACGGGTGTATCTCTGGAGGCCACCTTTCGGATTCCGGGGGTGGTGGCCAAAGGCGGTATGCTTTGTGGTGGATATCCGGCCGCCCTCTCTCTTGTCCGCCGAGGTGGCGCGGTGGATGTGAGGTTGCTATCCCGGATTGCTGGTTTACTGGCATGAAGGGTAGGGTATGGCACGGGTTCCATGCAGCATCTGCACTACTTGCGGTGTTGAGGTCCTCTTGGGCGTGGAGGGGGATTTACGCCCCTTTCATTCCTCCTAGGAGCTATTCCTCCACATTCCCCCCTTTTTTTTATTCTTTTTTTTTATTTTTTATTTTTTTTTTCTTATAAACAAAAAAGTAACCT
>WNWK01020140.1:27500-36396 GCA_009830355.1 Cherax destructor | reverse complement strand
TCCCCCAGCTCCCCCGAACCCGGCGCGAGCCAAGTATGCAGCATGCATTTCCCTCGGGAATGGCCACGCTGAGACGCTGAAACATGAAGTGGCTCCCCTTGGGTCCCTGGTGGTGTCGATGAGTCTGGAACCCATTTTTTTAAAAACGTTTTGGGTTTTTCCCCCCCGCTCCCAAGGTCTCTGATCCCCGGGGAAAAAATTTTTATATTTGGGGTTTTTGTCCCTGTACTTGCCGATTTTGCTCCTTCTGTGGCCCGGCCCTCCCTGTCGAACACTGGGGGGGGATGGGGTTCAGCCAGTGTAAACACAGGTATAATCCCATGCTAAAGCTTTTTTTTCCCCAAGGATAGATGGTGATCCGTTGGGGCGGTTTTTTTGGGGCGTTGTTGGCTCCCGTGATCGAGGCTCTCCCCTTTGGGCACCCAGCTGTAAAAAGGGTTCTTTTTGGGATGTCGTTGACCCTTTTTTCTTGCCCCCCAAAATTTTTTGGTTTTAGAACGTTAAGACCATGTAGCCCAAAGGTCCGGCTTGCGCACCCTAAATACACGATATTCCGTGTAAAGGGGGGGACAAGGCGCGAGCCCTGCTCGAAGGGTCTTGGGCCCAGGCTTTTTCCCCCATGGAAAAAGGGGGGAACTTTTTTGGGGAAACCCCCCCAGAGTGAGGGGTTTTCAGGGGCCCAGGAGACGGGCAGCCCCTGTTTTTTTTACGCCCGGGCATATTGGCCTTCTTTTCAGCGAGGGGGTTTTTTGGTGTTTGTAGGCCAGTTCTTCACTGGTTTTGGTTGGAGCAGAAAGTTTCCCCATTCAGTGATGGCACTGGTTGTTTAGGGTCCTGTTTCCCGAATCACTGGGTTGTCGGGAAAAGAATTTTTTTTATTAGCTCATTTGATGGGAAGGATAAGAAGGCTGGTAGGGTAATCTGGGAGGATTTGGCCCACCCCCCCCAAGTCTGACTGGAAGTAGGCTTCCCCCTTTCCCCCTTCAGGGAAAGTTTTCACTCTCTAGCATGGTCTTGGGGAGATATATAGATATATATATATATATATATATATATATATATATATATATATATATATAAAATTTTTTTTTAAAAAAGTTAAAAAAGGTATATCAATATGTGTGTTTGTGTGTGTGTGTGTGTGTGTGTGTGTGTTTTGGTGTTTTTTATGTGTTTATTTTCATCTATGTCTCAGTCGCCATAAAAACAAGTGACCCCAAACATTTTCAGTTTTCCCTTTTACGCTCAGGAAATGGTTTGGCTAATGTGATCCATCATTTTAATTTAGTGGTGGAAATTGTCGTGATGGTCGTAATGAAGGTGGAGGAAGGGGTGTTGTCAGGGAGGGGTGAAAGTGGTGGGGTTGGGGTGGGGGTTTGTCCAGTGGTAGTGTGATAGAAGTAATCGCGTACTGGTAATGGTTGTGCTGGTTGTGGTTAGCAGCGTGATGTGTGTACGTTGGTGTGTCCCCCCTACTAATATGCCACTGTTGGATAGGGTTAGTGTCCCAACTTAGATGCCTACATAATATATTTCAGTAAATGGAACTGACAGCTACCCCCCTCGTCCCCATTCTTTTTCCAGGACCGACGTCTGAATATCTGTATCCGAACCAACTTTCCCATGAGGTCGGGGGTACTCGAGAGACAAATTCATCAGCCCCTAAGGAACATCTAAACCCCTTTGGTATGGACACTTGCAACCACCAGCCCCCCCGAAACCAACCACCAAGCCTGACCTCTATCAAAGCTTTCCCCCCGTCCCATAGGTGACTGAATGCCCTTCACCAGTAGTTTGCTGCCTCTCTGTCTGCTACCTCTTAGTCTGTTGAACCCGCCGCTCCCCGTCTGCCTCGCCTCCTCACGATGCCGTGTGGTCGAGCAATGAGGCTCGAGGAAGAGTGAGGAAAAGGGCGGGCATTTTCACCTGTATGTCAATAATGAAAATAGGGAAAATATTTACAGATAAAACCCTACATCCCAGGCCAGCGCAGTGCCCCTAGATGTATCTAAACAGAGTTCGCTATATAGAGAATTGTTTTCCCGGATAAATTTAGTATATGGAGTGAATGAACCGTGTCTTTATGGAATGCATAAATTTTAAAGGATGAAATCCCCCCCAAAAAAATATACAACACACTGTAAAGTGTTTATGAAACAACACACTGCGTTTATGGGAAAAAAGGCAATTATGAAAAACTCTCTTAGAATTGTGCCCAAGCACAATTTAGTTACTCTGAGAGGAGCATATTCTAACACTGGACATGTTTAAGATATAGGTAAAATTATTCATTTGCCAAGAGCAGCAGATATCTAGCAATGATAACCGTCATGTGAATTTTTGAAAAAGAAATCCCACAAGTTATTTTCCACTCTCCACCGGAGGATTTCGTTGATGTATATTTGTTAATTTTGTGTCTTCTGCTATAGCAACTTATTTTAGCTTCATCTACAAGATATGACACAACAGTGGTCAGTGTTTTTATTAAATATCTTTTCAGTGAAACATATGGTGAAGAATATTTACATAAGGGTAAAGAGGTGTTTGTGGCATTTATGGATTTGGAAAAGGCATATGATAGGGTGGAGGGGGGGAATGTGGCAGATGTTGCAAATATATGGAATAGGAGGTAGGTTATTGAAAGCGGTTAAAATTTTTTACGAGGATAGTGAGGCTCAGGTAAGAGTATGTAGGCGAGGGGGAATTATTTCCCAGTAAAAGTAGGCCTTAGACAGGGATGGGGATGTCACCGTGGTTGTTCAATATATTTATAGATGGAGTTGAAAGAGAAGTGAATGCTCGGGTGTTGGAAAGAGGGGGGGGTTTTAAAAAGATAAAGAATCAAAAAAAAGGGGGGAGTTGTCACAGTTGCTCTTTGCTGATGACTTTGGCTTTTGGGGGATTCTAAAGGGGGCGGAGGTTGGTGGGATGAATTCGGTAGGGTATGAAAAAGGGAAATTAAAATGAATATGGGAAAAAAAAAAAGGTTATGGGAAAAAAAAAAAAAGGATACCAGAAATTGGATATCAGATTAGGGGGAGAGAGGGGGGAGGAGGTGAATGTGTTCAGTATTTGGGAGTAGATTTTCACAAATGGGTATATGAAGGATGAGGTTAATCAAGAATTAAGGGGGGGGAAAAAAGATGAGTGGTGCACTGGGGGCTTGTGGGACAGATAACTTTATCCATGAAAGAAAAAGGGGGGAAAAAAATAGTTATACCAACGCTCTTGTAGGGGTGTGAGGGGGGGGGTTTTGGTGAATATTCAAAAAGGGAAAAAGGGGTAGGCAGTGGAGATTATTCTGAGGGCAATGTGTGGTGTGAATATAATGCAGAAATCCGTAGTTTGGAGATTAGGAGGAATTTTTTGAGATGGTTTGGACATATGAGGGATGGAACAAAATAGAATTTTTTGGAGTGTAAAAAGTAGTGGAGGAAGGCGGGGTGGGGGTGGGCCCCCAAAAAAAGGGTTTGGGGGGGGGGGGAAAAGGGGGTTTTTTGTGCGAATGGCTTGGATTTCCCCGCAAGGGGCGTGGCGTGTTAGATGGGGGCGAATGGAGACAAATGGTTTTTTGGACTTGTTTGTGTTGGGTGTAAGCAAGGTAAATTTTTTTGAAGGGTTTAGGAAACCGGCAGGCCGATTGATTCCTGGAGATGGGAAGAAAAACCGGCACTGTGAAGGATGGGGGTTAATGTTGAGTTTTGTAGCTTAGTGTAAACACGCCCCAAACGGATGGGAAGTGATGATGAAAAAATTTTTTTTTTCGGGCCACCCTACCTTGGGGGAAAAGGCCCCAAAAAATTAATAAAAAAAAAAAAAAAATCTTTTTTTTTGGGGGATGAGAAATAATACAGGGGGCCCGAACGGTGCCAATGGGACTTTTTTGTTTTTTGTTTTTTAAAAAAAATATTCGTTTACCTACCTTTACTGCTGACTTCATTTTAAAGGTTATTGCTCCCATGGTCATATTTGGCAAATATGTTTTGGAAAAGTTTTTTTTTAATACCTCTTTCTTTTGTCTTGTTGGTCTAATGATTCCGAAAAGGGAAGATTGTTTTTTTTTTAAAATCTTGTTTTGGATTGCGAGGTTGCTGTTTCCATAAAATTGACAATTTCCATCTTTGTGCCCTTTTAAAAATTTTTTTTGTAATGTTATGGGGTTTTTTTGGGTTTTTTCTTCCTTTGTCTGGTAGAGTTATGCTGCCCATTTCAAGGCCATTGAATCTCCCCCGTCTAAACACTTTTTCCAAAATACGCAGAGTGCTGGAATGTTATAATTTTTTTAAACCCCCAAAGGGTCTGTGTTTAAATAAATTATGGAATTTTTAAAAAAGGGGGTCTGGTTTTAAAAAAAAAAAAGATAAGGTTTCTACTCTCGGTTGTCTTTTAAAAAAAAGTGTTCTTTCGTATCTCATACTCCGTCATGCTCCGGGTATGTACAATATACATCCTCCCAAAAAATGATAAAAGTACTTTGATTTTAATTTTGCATACGATAAAAAATCATTTGTTTTTCTACCAATTTCCTAGATGGTATTCCCCTTTTTTTATATTTCATTCGTCTGATAAGAGTGTTTGAAACTTCTTAAGTCCATTATTACTCTGTAGTATTGAACAATTAGACATATGTGCAATAGGGAGCATTGAAATTTTGGTCAAAGCTTTCGCACTCTTCAGGCATTGTTCCTTATATACATCTTAGATTCAGTGCCAACATGACGTTGATTGGTTGAGGCTTAACCTACAGCATTTCCGATTGAAATTTTCGAATATGTCTGCATTACTGAGTAGCGCAGCACAGTGTTTATGTACTGTATCTATGCACTCTGCAGTATTTATAAACATTAACTAACTTTCTCAGTTATTATGCTGGAGATGTCATTGTTACTGCCACCTTTAATGGACTATAGCATTATCACCACACGACAAAGTCAGTTATTGGACCACAGAAGTTACGATGCCAGATACAAATACCGAATGGAGAGGCAAGAAAATGAGCAAACTTGGAAAATATCACATCACTGTATTTTGATGGTAAGAAGATCTCCACCATGTAATGACAAAGAATGAGAAGACCAAGAAATGGATTCCAAAGATAGTGGTGAAAGATTATTACGTCATCACTGTTGGGGAGCCCAGCACTGAATATCTCATGTGACTCCCAAGTCAGGCCATGGAAAGGAGATTGCCAAGACTATCCATTTCTGGTGGAACAGAAAGTAACTCGGCAGCCTGTTGTATGTGTTGGTAGTGACGGAACCAATGTAAATGTCAGAGGGGACAATGGAGCCATTCAGCATCTTGAAATGTTGCTTGGTCATCTGGTCCATTATTTTATCTGTCAGCTTCATGGAAATGAGCTGCCATTCCGCTGTTTTCACCACTATGACGGTAAGCCAGCGGTCCTGAGCATTGGAGAGGTCCCAATGGCAAGTAAATCAAGGATCTCTGTCTGAGCTGCCAGTTGTTGCTTTCCAGCCAATCAATTTCACTGATTTCACTGGATCTGCAAAGGCGTGAATCATTGGTATGGTTAATGATGACTTGGCTGCTCTTGAACCAGGTCCACCGTGTGTCAAGGTGAATACTATGAGTAGGATTCTTAGCCTGTATGTAGCAAACATCAAGACCCAGTCAGGAGCCGAAAAGACATTATGATTTTAAAGTTCAGTGCTCCAATGTGGTTACACATCAAGTTGCACCCTTATGTCAGACACGGTCAAAGGAAGGTCTTCCAGTCACTGCAATTTAAGACATCTGAACAGTGAAGAAAAGAAGATAGCAAAGAAGACTGTCTAAAGAAATTCCTACTGCTCACACAGATCAGCTGCTTCTTTGGTATGTGCGCTGATGAAGACATGACTGTGAGAGACAAAGTCTCACTGATAGGAAATTAGAGAAGAGAATCAGCAGACAGAAGAAAGTTCTGAGAACTCTGGTGAGGATGGAAAGATTCTGCTGATGCTGTTGACGAACTTGTTAATCTACACTGAGGATGAGGATGACAGTGAAGATGAAGAGAATGACAATGTGGCTCCTATTGCCAACTCAAGAAAAGTGAGGATTCTCAAACTAAAGTGGCAAGCAAAGAACTATCATTCCATGATTGACTGGAAGACCCTTAAAAACTGAGCCTCCTTTTCATTGCTTCTCCATCAGATCAAGAGGTTCTGAAAATTATTGAGACTCCACTGGAGGTTCCCAAGTGGGCCAGACAACACCAAGCTGTTGAGAGAGGGATAAAATTGATGACTGGAAGCTGCACTGAAGTGACTGGACAGAAGGCAAATATATCAGGCAAAGAATATTTTCCAGGAAAGTGATGCCCAAGTGCCACACCAAGAAAGACTTCACTTATAACTTGTAATAGTTTAAAATAATATAGTTAGTGATTGATATAACCCTATGTACATTTGATTATACAATCGTCATAACCAAAAAATGATATGAACCATGAACACTTGATTATTATCCTGACAACCAATAAATTATAACTAATTGCTTTCAATGGTGAATAATTTGACGAAAAGTCGATCGCGATACTGCAGGGTAAATGGCATGAAATGGTCTGAAATTTTGCACAGAAGTTTGTTTTGACCAAACAAATAATGTCTGAAAAGTGCAGCTTGCATCTCTAAAATTTGTATTTTTCAATGTTTCCTAATGTGCAACATCTGGGTATCTTTATTTATAGACGTTTCGCCAACCAGTGGCTTTATCACTACAATACAAGACATAATGTGAAGAATTATATACAAAAGATGAGATAATAAGTCCCCAGCTCGATGACTATGCTTCAGTTCCTAAGCAAGACTGATGGCGTTTCACCAACTCCAAGGTCAGAGGGACTGATTACCTCATCTTTTGCACATTTGTCTAATTCTTCATCTTGTCCGTATTGTATACCATATATACTGCTCTGTGTATTCCTTCTTAATTTGTTGCCATTTGTGGCTCTTGTTATATCTATTCTTCTTCAGTTACATTTATTCTTCTTTGTTAAATCTTCTGTTCTCTTTCTCTGTGATCTTGATTTTACCTTTCTCAGAAGAGCATCTTTATACAAACTCCTGCATGCTTTTGTATTCAGTTTCCAAGCATTGTTCTGAGTTAGAGTGCTCAGGCCTGTTACCCAGAGTGCTCAGGCCAGTGGCCTGTGGAATGTGCCACAGTTCCTTATTTATTTCTTCAATCAATACTCATATTACAAAAATAAAAATTTTGCTTAACTCTCCCTCACATTTGCCGTTGCTTTGACACTAGCACTTCAGAAAAAGAGGCATAGTCACTTTCTGTCTCTGTCTGTCTGTCTGTCTCTGTCTCTTTCTTCACTGTTCTTGAAAATCTAATCTAGTGTATCATGCCATGTAGTCGGCTACGTATGGAGGTATGATGTATGCTGACTGAAATTATAAAGCAGCTTGTATTTGTAGTTTCTGTAGGTGTTTGGAGGTTTATGTTAGTGACTGTAAGTATCATGGTGTTTGGAGATGTTGTGTAAATGTTTGTGTTAAGTGTAGGTTTTTCTAGGTTTAGTATAGATGTTTTGGAAGTGTTACGCTGTGTAGTGTATTGTGTGGAGATGTGGAATGAAAGTGTAATATAAGTGTTAGGAGGCGTAGTCCAGGTGTTTGGTGGCGTGGATGTTAGGTGCAGTCCAAGTGTTTGGTGGCGTGGGGGTAGAGGTGTAGTCCTGGTGTTTGCGGCGTGGGTATTAGGAGGTGTAGTCCCGGTGTTTGTTGGGGTAGGTGTTAGAATGTGCAGTCCCGGTGTTTGTTGGCGTAGGAAGGAGGTGCAGTCCGGTGTTTGCTAGTAGGTGTTAGATGTAGTCCCGGTGTTAGTTGGCGTAGGTGTTAGGAGGTGCAGTCTCGGTGTTAGCTGGCGTAGGTATTAGGAGGTGCAGTCCCGGTGTTTGCTGGCGTGGATGTTACGTTATAGGTATTTCTGGAGGATAGCATAGTAGAGATATCCGGAGGGTAGTATAAGTAACTAGAGAATAGTATAGGTGTTTGAGGGTAGTATAGGTGTTTGATAGTAGTATAAGAGTTTTGAGAATAATATATGTGTTTGGAGGGTGGTATAGGTGTTTAGAGAGTTGCATAGGTGTTTGGAGAGTAGTACAGGTATTTGGAGGGTAGCATAAGTATTTAGATATATATGAAGTGGGCCAAAAGTAGGCTTACAGTTGTTTCACCTGTTTGTTTACGTTTTCGATTTAATTTATCCAAACCATAATTCCAAACCATTATCTCCATATCCTCATTTACGTTTTGGAAATGTTATTAAGCTTAGGTATAGGAGTTAAGTGCATACCTTACTAAGTGTAAGCTACTTTTTGGCAAACCCTGTATTACTGGAGTTTTCAGTTGTTATGGTGTATCACCCTGTAGTATAAGTGTTTATGGGTGTCATATTATATGGAGGAGTTGTGTAGAGGTGTAGTGTATTTATCTGGAGATGGAGTATATGTGTTTGCATGTGCCATGGTGATTGGAGGTGCATTGTTGCTGTTTAGAAGTGTAGTGTAGGTGTTTGGAGGAGTCATGGTGTATAGAGGTGTAGTGTATGTATTTGTATGTAGTACGGATGTTTGGAAGTGTAGTGTAGGTGTTTCAAGTGTACTGTATGTTTATGAGTGTAGTGTAGTTTGGAAATATAGTACCGGTATTTGAAGATATATTGAGATGAAGTATAAATGTTTGGGGGGCAGTGTAGGTGTTTGGAAGTGTTATGTAGGTTTTGGAGGTGTAGTGTAGGATGTTTGGAGGTGTAGTGTAAATGTTTGAAGGTACAGTGTAGGTGTCTGGAGGTGTAGTGTAAGTAAGTTTGAGGTCTAGTGTAGGTGTTGGATGGTGCAGTGTATATGTTTGAAGGTGCAGTGTAGATGATTGAAGAT
>WNWK01020140.1:0-22500 GCA_009830355.1 Cherax destructor | reverse complement strand
GGATCACCGTAGAGATAGGATGCATTTCCTTTTCAGGTGGAGAACTGTAAACACCAATCGGCTCGTCAGAAGAAGATTCGTTTATGTGAGGGATGGGAGGTTTTAGCCTTAGAAATGGGATAATGATGAGTCCTGAAGGTGATTCTGCCTTGTCGCGAATGGTCGCGGAAGGTGTGAAAATGAGACCTTGTGGTCGTGTAATGGTTCAGTTGCAAGTACTTGAAGGAATACACCTGCTGAGCTATTTTCTACGCCAGGAAAAACTAAGATTTGGCTCAATGGTTAATTATGAGGTGACTACAGGAGCTAGCTTTATTTCCTAGTAAAGTATGAAAAGTACTGAGCCAGATACTAAGGGGAAAAGGCAGATGGTGAGGTTTCTGCACCAGACACTCATTGTTATTCGTTTAATTCTGCTGAATTTATGTTGATCTGTGTAATTTACATTGTATTGTAGTGCAGGAAATAAGGGGTTAGGATTAAAATAGTCTAATAACTTAGGACAACTTGTCCTAGTTCTCAGATATTTTGAAAACCGGGGAGAAAGGGGGATGTGATGTAGTCAGTGTGCTTGTGAGGTCCAGCTTAATTACCCACACCTTACCTTGGTAAATAGCTGTCAGCCACGCCCATGCTTAAGCCCTTGTCTTTGTTCTTTGCCTGTCGTCAAGTCGTAACACGGCCCACGTGAGCACCATATAAGGTCATGAAACGACTAGAGAGCATAGAGAGGTGGGCATGTTGGTTTCCATGCAAGGTGTGGGTAATTAGCTGGACCTCACAAGCACACTGACTACGTCAATATATATATATATATATATATATATATATATATATATATATATATATATATATATATATATATATATATATATATATATATATATATATATATAGACAAAATACATTGACAAGAATACAATAGGAGTAAAACAACATATAACAACTCAAAGCTACATGTCAAATACTTCGGTCCATTTCGGCAGTGGGTCATGTGCCCAGAATGCTGCAGGCATTTCCCCTCTGATCGCATCACTGAGTCTCTTGAAAGAGGAAGCTGGTCGCCCGTGGTCCTTGGTTTCTATGATGAGTTTTTCACCCAGCTCTTTGAAACTTTAGAGCACACTTGCCCCATGCTCCATGGTCCTGACCCTATTGGGATGAAGTTATAGCAAGGAAAGGTCATATTTGCGAGTCTTCTGGGTCTCCCCTGTGACTGGCAGCTCCACCCTCTTCGGCTACGGAGTATGGCAAGTAGGTGTCTCATTGTGGCAGCACAGGTGTAGTCCCAAGCAATCTAAGCTAATATATATATATATATATATATATATATATATATATATATATATTAATGCCAAGTTTTGTAGCTGTAGTAAACACGCCCTGGCAAGACAGTGATGGAATGAATGATGATAATATATATATATATATATATATATATATATATATATATATATATATATATATATATATATATATATAGAGAGAGAGAGAGAGAGGAGAGAGAGAGAGAGAGAGAGAGAGAGAGGTGAGAGAGAAGAGAGAGAGAGACAGAGGAGAGAGAGGAGAGGAGAGAGAGAGAGAGGAGAGAGAGAGAGAGAGAGAGAGAGAGAGAGAGAGAGAGAGAGAGAGAGAGAGAGAGAGAAAGAAAGTCTTGCTCGTATCTATAGCCAGAAACACATATACTGTATATCTCGGTTTTACTCCTTCTTGTATTTGGTTGTAATCAGAATGTCGCCAATAAAAGAAAGGCTGAGAGCCCCTAGAACTGTGGCAGGATTTCACCCCAGAAATGGTGTTAATTAAAAAATGGTGAAACTAAGTATTTTGCAGGGATCATAGTTGAACATCACGAGAACAGGTTTTTTTAATGGTTTCAAATACCCGGACGTACTGTAATTAGGGGAAACCCAAATGGCAATAAAAAAGAAATTTGGTTCCACATATTCCGCCCAAATTTTACAAGTTCAGAAGCTTAAACATAATAGAAAAATTTTCAGAAACAATAAGTTTAAGAGCACTCGCACATAGCTATAGCAACCCATACAAAAGAAGAAGATTTTTGGGGCTAGCCCCCCCAAGGAAGGGACAGGGCTGACTGGGCTGCACTTTTAAATATAAGCATTCCCCGCCGTTTCCCCTGAAACTAGGTACAGCACCTTAAAGAATGGTGACAATCCTGTCATAATACCAACCTGTAGGCTGGCTGCGATGACATAGGAGGGTGTTTTTGTGATGTACGTCGAATACAAGATGAATGACCAAAAGAGCTCACCCCAGAAACACCACCAATTCATTCGAATTTCCCACATTGACTAGTCGCCCGGGTTTTTAAAATTTGATGAAAAAGTTTGGAGAGACATCCGGGAGAAAAAGGAGGACACCTATGATGAAAACCCCCAAAAGCCAATCATGCAAAAAGACAGATATCCAAAACGGTTTCGCCAACAAAAAAGCCTAACTGGTGTTTAGACAAAAAATCCACAGAGCCCAAACTTTATTCACCATGGTGATCAGTCCTCGAATAACATGAAAACTGGAACAATCTGCATTGTAAGGCAACAGTAAACATTATCCACCTCTTTCCAAATCACTATCTGACACTTTCTTGGGAAGAACCTAATTTGATTACAATCAAAGCTTCATATTTAAGCCTAGCATATCCCTCAGGTTGTACTGATGCCTGGCAAAATTATTTATGTTGATGGTTAGTTCAAACCCACTGGAGCAGCTGGTAGTGCAACTGTTTTCATACACTGTTTTCATACACTTTTTTTTCGCACTGTTTTCATACACTGCCGTTCCCACTCTTCAAACTGAACTGTTCGCAAACTCATTGAGTCAAAAGACCCATGTATTTTGGAGTTCATGAAATGTTCATGTTTTTGTGTAAGTGTTTCCCCTACTTTAAAAATTTCTCTTAGATCCTTGGGTGTTAATTTTGAATCCCCCATCCGAAGTCAAAAAAGATCACAGGACGGGTGGACCGAACCCATGGCAGGGAGTCCTAAAGCTCTGACAGCGGAGTCAGCGAATACCTTTGTGGTTTCCCCTCCCCACTGACCTTTCGGTTGTTTACTTGTAGTTTGGGGACAAAAAGGTCAAAAGAATTTCAACTAAATTTCAGACGGAGATTGACACCAGCGTTCATCAATCATCACTGTATTATTCGAGCAACCATTATCTTGGCACATCCCAAAAAAATCAGCAGACTCTTAGATGTTAGTATTGCTTTCTTTGGGGTTTACAAGTTCCCTGGAAGTCTGTTCACCAAGAAAAGCAAAGTATTTTACTAGGGATTTTCCAGCCGCTCTGGGAAAAGTGGTACTTTCCAGCCGCTTAAAGGGTACTTTTCCAGCCGCTCTAAAAATGGATTTTCCAGCCGCTCTGGGAAAAGGGGACTTTCCAGCCGTTGAAAGTGGATTTTCCAGCCGCTCTGAAAAGGGACTTTTCCACCCCCTGGAAAAGTACGCTGACTTGCTAATTTTAAAAAACTCGCATCCACGTTAACTTGCCTAACATTTGCTAAATATCGGGAATGCAAGTAACTCAGATCCGTATTAAATATATTGTAATGTTTTTGTGACAAAATTCATGACTTTGTAAGCTCATTACTTTTGTTCTGAAGTCCATATACATGTAAATAGTTCATTAACACATTAAACTGTGTAGAATATACAAATTTTGGGCCTAGTTCCTAAACCCATTAGGCC
The DNA here is from genome assembly GCA_009830355.1 of Cherax destructor. Lineage (NCBI taxonomy): Eukaryota > Metazoa > Arthropoda > Malacostraca > Decapoda > Parastacidae > Cherax > Cherax destructor. The sequence continues at coordinate 18,787 of WNWK01020140.1, read as the reverse complement.
CAAACATTTAAATCGCCCAGGATGGGATGAGGGGGATAATAATGATATATAAACATTAATCACAAATATGACACAAAAATAATTACCAGGTTTTATCAATAGATAATCCAAAAAATAATTACTTCCGCATGATGACTATTATAAATCCCTAAATTACTCCCCCTGATCAATTATATAATCCACAAAAATTCCTGGTTCAGAGTATATAAATAGCGTCACTTTGGAAGGGGTGAGGGAAGGAGAGACGATCATATAAGAAGGATGAGTTAGGGTGCCACATTTTGGGTCGATTCGCTCCTGAACGCTGTTTCCTGAAGTAAATCCCTCCGTGGTCATGATATCAACCACGCCGCCTTCTAAAGGCACCTTTTGAAACACAGTGATGCAAAAAACCCCCCCCACACACACACACACACACACACACACACACACACACACAATTTTAAAAGTTGAGTAACATGAAATGAAAAGAAACCTGAGAGATTTAGTGAATATGAGGGACAATCAGAGGAAAGTTTTCAGGTGAAGATTCCAATATATTACTTTTTTCACAGAAACTGCATGATACCTTTCTAACTTGGTTTCAGTTAACAGCCACCCGTGTGCAGTAAAAATAATGTGTTTAGTAATTGGTGATTTTCTTGAGCCTGACAGAGTTTCCCGTTTTACCTAGGTATATGGAATCACTTTTTTTGCATCACAACGGGAATACTAGTGATACTTTAGGAGTGTTTTTAATCAATTGGTGGTTTATTGTGCACATTATTTAAAGCAACTTTGGTATTTGATTGTTTCGAAATTGTAAAAGATAAAAAGTTCTTACTATGTGAACAAATACAAAAAATTTCTATTTTATATTTAAATTTTGAAGCTTTTTATAGAATAAGTTTTAGACTTCAAATGACTCTTACAAATATTAGAAAACATCCACGGTAAATGTTTATGGTGAATTATAAAATTTCGTTAAGAACAAGGTGAACACAGCCTATCAGACGGGGGGACGATTGACTCAGTCTTCTAGGGGTCTCGGTTTCAACATCTTCAACTCTGTATTGAATTGATAAAGCCACTGGTTGTCAAAACTTCAGAATAAAGATACCCCAGATGTTGACGTGTGTATTATTCATCAGCCTGTCAGTATTCTATATTATTAATGCTATGATCCCCCGTATAATTCACTATGCCTGAACATAGCACCACATACTACTCTACATAAAGTCAAAATTGTAAAACATATCATCATATGTTTTAATATGACCATATGCCTCAACTCACAATACATGCCTTAACTTATATTTTCACCCCCCAGCACCAACACATGCCCCAGCTTACCAACACATGCCCCAGCTTACCAACACATGCCTCAGCAACATCACATTCTAGAACTCATTATCTAATGCCTCAACATGTCATCACAATCACATATTCCATGACATGCATGTATTTCAGTTAATTTGGGGGTAAAATTGAGACAAGAGTTTTTTGACGGTCTTTCTCACAGGCCATCATAATTCACACAATGTAGTCCATAAACCCGTTTTTCCCAAAATACTGCGGAGCTTAACATATTGACGTTTGACTGACACTTGCCCTGGGAAGATAGGTACTTCGTAATATGAGGTGTTTTCCTGGTTAGGAAACCAAAAACCACCTTCTCGCCTAAATTTGGGGACATTTCTCATTTCAGCAAAAACTGTGCCCTGAACGATAAGAAATGAATAACAAAAAAGGCACAAACCGGACGGAACAATACACAAAAACCCGCACATAGAAGAGGAGCTTACGAGACTTTTCGGTCCGACTTGGAGCATTTACAAAGTCACACTAACAAAAGAAGAGAAGGAAGGAATATATAGAGGCCAGCAACAGAGGGGAACAAGAAAGGAAGTGGTTGAGGAGTAAAGTGGTAGTAGTAGTGGGTCAGTGATATACTGGGAAAAAGAATGAAGGAGATAGGGGCCCAGGGTAGGGGCAAGAACACAGGGGGGTAAAAATAATAAAGAAGGACAAATACAAGGCAAAAGAAAGAAAACCCAGATGAGAAAGAAGAAAGAGGAAAGAAAAAAAGAAGGGAAAAAGGGGAAAAACAGAATCAGGTTTAAGTCACGGGTGTTTGAAGTTTGGAGCATTTAACAATGTAATGTAAAAGGAAAGCATCTACAGAGACAAACCCAAAGATAAGATTCATACAAGGAAAGTTGTTTATAAGGGAGGATTCAACCAGACGGCGACTGTGAAAGTTGGAAATGGGGTTAGACAGTTTTAAATGGCCCAAGTCGGACCGAAAAATCGTCGTAAGCTCCTTTTTCTATGTGCGGTTTTTTTGTGTAGGAAATTAATCATTGTGCAGATCTCTCCGACACTACAGCCAGGGGTTTCCCTGGTAGCTGATGCGGCAGCTACCACGGAGGTTAGGAATCCATAATGAGTACATAAGGGAAACTTTATGCACAAAAGGTAAACTTTTAATACAGGGAAACTTTATGCACATACAGGTAAACTTTATGCACATAAGGAAACTTTTTGCACATACAGGTAAACTTTATGCACATAAGGTAAACTTTTTGCACATACAGGAAACTTTTTGCACATACAGGTAAACTTTTTTTGCACATACAGGAAACTTTATGCACATACAGGTTTTTATGACATACAGGTAAACGTTTCCCCGTGAGGTAAAAAATTTACCTGAATGTGCATAAATTTTGTGTGCATGTTAGTGTGACTGTGGTGTGGGTTTTTTGTTTGTTGCAGCGCTTGTTTTAGAGGAATGCAGATGCCTACACCACCTACCACCTTCTCTCCACACTACACTCGGGGTTAGGTGATTTGTTAATCAATGAATCTGAGGGAGATACTTTACTACCTAGCTCCTGACGATCCCTTTGTTTTGAGCTGGCAAGGCTTAAGGGGCTGAGGAGCTGCCACGGCCTTAGCATAAAAAAAAAAAAACCTCTTGTGAAATATATGCTCAAATTTTTGTTCTGTATTTGGAAATCTGCCCTTTACGTGTGAATCTGCCTTTGGGGGATGCTTTCTTACCTATTTGTATCTGAGATCTCCCAGCTGGTTCATCTCATTAATGGTTACCAGGTTTGCGCCAGTTATGCTACACTGCATCGTGTTGACATTGCTCCCATTAGGTCCATCATTCTACCACTGGGGGAGATCTCAGTCTTCAACTTTGGGGGACGAATCTTCCGCTTGTGTCTTTTTGGGATTGATAACATTACACTGGACCATAGTGGATCAGAGCAAGACTACACTATCACGGGCTGTTCCCTTCTTCTGCTGGAGGAGCCTATGTATTGATTTGTGTGTCTCGGCTTTGCTTTAATTTTATTTTTGTTTTCTGATTTATTTGTGATATTTTATGTTGTGTACTTTATATCTCAATAAACTTTCCTCATTTACTAGAATTTTCCAGTTGGCTAACATTCGCTTTTCATTATATTTTTCATTTCTCTGTCATAAAAATAGAATGATCTGTCCCCGGAACTCTATGAAACGTTACATTTTCCCATTCAAACTCGATATAAATAGGGATTATTCATGTCGCTGAGGAAATTTCCCGGGAAAAAAAGGCATCCCAATGAATGTATTCCGGCAGGAAGGAGGCGGGTTTTGTCATGAACTCTGTTAAACATGAAGAAAAAAAAAATTATTTCGTATGTTTGCCAAGGTGCCCTTTTCTAGTTCCTCTGTGACAGCGACCTTGAAGGGGGGCTCATTTTTAAGGGCCCAGTTCCTTTCAGCGACCTTGAACGGGGGCTCAGTGTTTGCCAAGGTGTCCTTCTAGTTCCTCTGTGACAGCGACCTTGGGGGGCTCAGTGTTTGCCAAGGTGTCCTCTAGTTCCTCTGTGACAGCGACCTTGAACGGGGCTCAGTGTCGGCGCCGCGTAGCCTCCGTTTTTATAACGCAAATAAACTGATATTTGACAGTTTTTTCCCTTTTGGCATGATAGAATTCAAGGTAGCAGGATCTCACTTTGGCAACAAGTACAAGGGTTGTGGGATACCCCCTTCAGTGGCACTGTAAAAGATGGCAGGCCTGGTCAAGGACTGGGCCGCGGGGGTGACCCCAGGAACACCCTCCAGGTATGTGGTATGTATCTGACATTAACATTTTCGAGGATACCTCCATCCATTCACTGATCAAAAAATGGAATTCGGGGAGATTACTATGTCTTTGTATGTTATGGTCCAGTCCGTGCCATTTAAAAAACTAATCAGCTGACACGCCAGATGGAGAACGTGAAAGATCTGTTATCACTAGAGAATTTTGGTGATTAAGGCATTAATCCTCTTTCGAGGTGGCCAATCGTTATGTTTGTCTCATCAGCACTTAATCAGTGCCGCTGATTAGCAAATTAATGGTTAATCTAAAAAAAAAGGAAAAGGACATTCGGCTTCTCATTTAAGTTCTGGTTTTTAAGACGATAAAAGGAGAGGGTTTGTTCTCGTCAACATAAATTTATTGTTAGATCTTCTTCAAATCATAGATCCTGGTAAGCATACGTTCTTTTTTTAGCAAAAGACCGAGACTGGAAAAGCCCTCCGGCTGTGAGAGGAGGCTTGGAGTTAAACCCCCATTTCATCCTGTACAAGAAGGGTTTGGGGATTTTATCGGGGGGAGGTCCCATAAGAGTAATGACTGGTTGTGCCCTACACAATGTTCGATTTTGAAATATGTTTTATGCAGAGGCCAGTATGTAGGTAGAAAATCGATTAGCTGGTGGAGTCTTCCAGGGGGGATTGAGCCCTCCACCTCCTGGGCTACCATACTTGAACATAAGAAAGAAGGAACACTGCAGCAGGCCTACTGGCCCGGGGAGGCAGGTCCAAGTCTCCCACCGGCTTAAGCCAATCCCCGACCCAGCCAGGTGGGGTTACAGCACTTAAGGAAATAGCACGGCATGGGGACCTAGTAGCACAAGCTAGTCAGGACCAACTCACACCCACCCGCACCCACTCATATTTATCTAGCCTATTTTTAAAATACACAACGTTTTAGCCCTATAACTGTACTGGAGTTTGTTCCACTCATCGACAACTCTATTACCAAACCAATGCTTTCCTATATCCTTCCTGAATCTGAATTTATCCAACTTAAAGCCATTGCTGGGGGCCTGTCAATACTAAATATTTTTTTCACGCTATTTACATCCCCTTTTTTTTTCCTGTTTTTTCCTTTATACACCTCAATCATATCCCCCTAATTCTACGCCCTTTTAGAGAGTAGATTCAGGGCCCCAGCATCCTCATAGGGGGAAATTTTGTTACAGGGATCAACTTAGTCATCCTCCTTGTACGTTTTCCAGAGCATTTATATCCATTCTGTAATACGGTGACCAAAACGTGCAATAATCTAAATGAGGCCAACCAAGGGGATATAGAGTTGAAGAACAACCTGAGGACTCCTATTATTTATGCTTCTTGATATAAAACCAAGGGTTCTGTTCGCTTTATTGCGAACACTTATGCACTGCTGTCTTGGTTTTAAATTTCTGCTAACCAGAACTCCTAAATCCTTTTCCCAAACAGTAGTATTAAGATCTAAATTTTTTAGTTTATATGTGGCATGGTTATTTCCTGTCCAATATTTAGAACTTTGCATTTGTCTATATTAAACTGCATCGCCACTTCTCCGACCACTGCATCAGTCTATTCAAATCTTCCTGGAGTGCTCTAATGTCCTATTTGAATAATTGGGGCGGCCTATTTTTGGGGTCATCGGCAAATTTGCTTATGTCGCTATTTATTCCCTCATCTATGTCGTTTTTGTAGATTTGAACAAAAGGACCCAATACTGACCCCTGTGGAACACCGCTTGTGACGCTTCCCCACTCTGATTTCTCCCCAATTATGCAAACTCTCTGCTGCGTATTTGTCAACCATGCCTCTATCCAGGAAAAAAAATTTTCCTCCTATTCCGGGCCCTTTAAATTTTCCTCAATAGTCTCTGATGTACTTATCAAAAGCCTTACTGAAGTCCATATACACAATATCATATTCATTACCATGATCTACCTCCTCAAATACCTTAGTGAAAAAAGTTATTAAATTTGTAAGGCAGGAACCCCTTTGAAAAAAGTTGAGATTCGTTGATTAATTTATGCTTTTTAAGATGGCTGCGAATTGCCTCGGCTTTTTTGATTCCATTTTTCCCATATGGAGGTTGGCTTATTGGTCTATAGTTCGAAGCTAAGGGCCTGTCACCTGCTTTAAAAAAAAGGGATTACATTTGCCATTTTCCATTTTCTGGCACCATGCCAGTTTTCAGTGATATGTTGAAAAGATTAGCCATAGGTTTGCTGCTCCTCTTTTTCATTCCTTTAGAACCCTTGCATACCCTTTTTACTTTGTCTTTGTTGCCCCATCAATGGCCTCTATTAACACCTACTTTGCGAAAGGGCCTGCACCGAATCCTTTTTATTATTGCTCGTCTGGGATACTGGTGAAAGAAAGTGGCAAAGTCGCCTCCCCAACCCCAAGGGGAATGGGAACCTCCAACTCAGTCACTCAAACTTTCTCCAAGGGGCACACATATGGAACCCCTCTTAGAAAGTAACAGAAGCACAAGCTTTTCAGATCTCAAGTGAGAATGCAATGCTGTGAAATTCCCCCTGATGCTCGTCTGAAGGTGCCTGCTTTCGCCTCAGGCAGACGCATCTTTACTTAAGAAATGGGGCTGATTCCAGAAAGTCTTAGCCATCTCCAACTGGATTTGTAGTTTGAAGGAGGAATATGAAATCCCCTCTCATTCTCGCTAGATCGCATAACGAAGTGTATCGCCTCTTGAGGTACTGTAAAAAAAAAATTTATGGGAGAGGGAGTAATTAGCACTGCTACCTAGGACTCAAGTTAACGGGAGTATTAGTTTCTGCAATAAAACCGTCGAAGCATTGGATCAAATATTGATGACTTGCATGTTCTACGCGAACATGATTCATTACTTGTCTGTTTCCAGGAGAATAAATTGATGTCATCCGGATTGTCATTAGGATCTGAGGTTGTATTTTATAACCTTCCCAGCAGAAGCGGTCGCTAAGAAAGCGAAGGAATTACTCTAACCCATGCCACCATCCATCACTTGCAGGATGTTGCTGTGCAAACTAACCTGGCTGTTTGTTCTCTGTACCATCCCCCGGATTCAAGGCTTACTTCGTGAGCTTCCCAGCCCTTTCCTCCCCCAGCCAGCGCGCGCACCCCTCGGTGGCCTAGTGGGTAAAGCTCTCGCTTCACGCACGGAGGGACCGGGTTCAATTCCCGGTGGGGCAGAAACATTTCGAAGTGTTTACACACACACACACACATACATACAACAGGCCTAGTGTCTAATTGACATGTGCCTAGGACAAAAAATGGTAACTAACACAGCTGAATACAAAAATGTGAGTATATATCTTGTATCGCAAACCTGCTGGAGTTCTATGACAAAGTAATAGAAGTGAGGCAGGAGGGAGAGGAATGGATGGACAGAGTATTCATGGACTGCAAGAAGGCATTTGATACTGTACGTCACACTAGAGTGAGACAAAATCTTAAGGTTTAGGCAGCAATAAGAGGGACTACGCTACTTTGATCAAAAAGTTTCAAGTGGGAAGGAAACAAGGAGTGATTATCCGAGAAGTGGTGTCAAAATGGGAAAGTGTAACAAGTGGACTTAAGAACATAAGAAAGAAGGAACACTGCAGCAGGCCTACTGGCCCATGCGATGCAGGTCCAATTCACTCACCGGCTTAAGCCAATGCCTTAAGGTAGTCAGGTCAGGTCCCATTCCCTAAGGAAGAAGCACGGCAACTGACCTAAAGATCAGTACTGGGGCTGGAACTGTTTCTGGTATTTGTGAATGACATCAGAAATGATAATCAGAATTATCACTGTTCGTAGATGTTAAATTAATGAGGAGAATAAAACCAGTGAGAACAAAGAAAGGTTACAGATGGACCTTGACATACTGCAAGATCAGTCAGACAAGTTGCTACTTAAACTCATCCCTAGTAAATGCAAAATCAGAAAATGGACAAGGAAACTGAAAACTGAGTACATACGCGGGAAACAAAGGCTACAAACCTCTCTCAAGGAGAAAGACCTAGGAGTGATCATTGAATGGGCTATGGCAGGATACAGACCGGAGGGTCTTCTCGCTGAGTGGGACACAGAGGGAAGAGAGAGAGAAGTACTAAGGTGATATAGAGCAGTGAAGTAACTTGAAGAAACTGGTAGGGGGACCCTAGAAGACTGTAGAGTTTAAATTGTAAGTGTTACCATTCTCCCAATATTTTAGTTTTCCCCCTCCTCTAAAAACTCATAAATATAATTTACCCTGTGACTTTATAGTTCACTTAGTGATGAAATACTAATTAATCAAGTAACTTATCGACCACCTATTCTAGTATTAATAAACTTACTTAAATTCCTCCCATCTGGACTTTACAATTATCCTTAAGAAGTATTTGTTTTACTGTGGTTCTACTAACTTTATTGAAGTATATTACTGAGCGGGCTGTTAAGAGGTGAGGAGCTTCTCTGCATCCCTTGTAGAAATTTTTAATCTAAGTGGCTTACCAAGTGGAGAATGAGCAAAACTCTTTCTTCCCTCGGTAAGTAAGTGGTTAATTGATTACTCCGGTCAACAATTTGGTAAAGTGGTTGAAAACTATTGGTGGCCACCTAAGTGGTATTCACAAATTTGCTCTGCCTGGAGTAATTAGGAAGCCATTCCTTACCCCTGGTATAACATACATATACACAAACACACACTCATATTGTTTCTCTTTTACTTATCTATTTATCTATCGATCTATCTTTCTGTCTCACTACCACATATTCATATGCAACTACATCCTCACACACCAATGCCCAACTCAGACAAAACCTACATACCCACATACTTTTATCTGTTCACATGCACACAACCACATATCCACAACGATGGCATGACTATAAAAATACAAGGCGTATATATTCATGTACAGTATTTCTGCCAGTTTTGCATCTAATTCAAAGTTTGCGAAATATGACAGCAAGAGCAGTTGAATATGCGTACGTATTGGAATGGAAACACAGTATGCAAATATTAAGCAAGCAATTTGACAAAAGACTGGCAAAGATATTAAAGCAAAGCATTTAGTTAAACTTACGTAGCTCAGATGCATGGTCATCGGCGCTTGGTCGATGGTTCCAGGTTTTATCTGAGGCAAGTGGAGTGATGAGCAAGGCTCCTTACACTTTTCGTCATGGTTCACCTAGCATTAAAATCGGTACTTGGGCCTTACGTGACTGTTTTGGGTAGCAACCTGAATGAAGGTGTTGATTTGTTATTATGCTTAGATAGGACTATGCTTGGAAATGTGTTAAAGTAGGATTAAAAACCATTAGCCTGAAAAGTCAACTGTGTAAGAAAAGGTTAGAGAGATATTTAGGTAGAACATCTAGAAATACAGACCAGACAGTGGTAAGAGGCCACTAAGGCAAGTCACGGTGGAGTAGGTTAGGGAGTGGGAAGCAAGTCATACCCAGCCAAACAGGTGGAGAATTACATAGGATTAAAATTAGGAGAGAGAAAAGAAGAAAGATTAAAAGCAAATAATAGACACGAAGAAGGGAGGCTCAAAAGCAAATAGGACACGTTGGAGGAACCGGGAACTCAGTGGCAGGCAGGCAGGCAGGCAGGCAGGCAGGCAGGCAGGCAGGCAGGCAGGCAGGCAGGCAGGCAGGCAGGCAGGCAGGCAGGCAGGCAGGCAGGCAGGCAGGCAGGCAGGCAGGGACATGAAAGCTGAGTGGAATGGAAGGCCAGCTGAGTAGCATGCATGTATTGAGGCAGAAAACATGCAGATAAACAGACAGACAGGCAGTCACTAACAAGTAGTGAGAAAAGAAATAGTGTGGCACAGACAGACCAGGTAGATAGGCAAACAGACAGGAAAGCAGACAGAAAGCCAGAAGGTAAACACATAAGAGCTGTGTAGCAGTTGGGAATCTTTAATGACAAAATATTTAGCATGCTCTGTAGGCTTTTTCCGTAGAATACAGAGGTGATAAATTGTACACAGCAGAAGCAATGGAAACGTAAAGATGGCGTTTCAGTTCGTCTGTCTTGAAGTAGTTTTGAGGTGGTCACTCCCCCAACCTTCAGGAGTATTCCTCTCCATAGTCTTGATCAGAGTAAGGAGGTTCGGATTTGAGGAGGGGGAAACCTGCAAAACATGGGCCAGTAGGCCTACTGCAGTGTTCCTCAAATCTCATGTTTTTGCCTCTACTTATAAACCCCGCCCCCTATGACCTTTCTCCTGCAGATCTAGCGAAACGTTTCGACAATAAAGACCCAACTGCTACACATGTGTGTTATTCATTAACTTGACGGTCGACGCTCTATACCATTAATGCAATGATAATAATGATACATAGACACACGCCAAACAGATAGACAGACCAAACAGAACTGGCCAGATGGGCAGACAGGTCAGATAGGCAAGCAGACTTTCCAGACAGGCAAGCAACCCAGATTATCAGGTGGAGGTAAAGGAAAAACATACAGGCAAAGCAAGCAGGCAGAACAGCCAGGCAGGAAGACAGGCAGAAAGACAGATCAGACAGAGGCAAGCCGCCAAGCAAACACGCAGAAAGGAAGATAGACAGATTACCAATTGCAAACAGGTAGACAGACAGGCTGGCAGACAGGGAGGGAGGTGATCGCGACGGTGCAGCTCCTGGGTGGTGGTAGGTGCCGTAGGGGTGGGAGAGCCCACGGCCATTACCCAGCCGGAAGACCCCGAGCCCGCGGTAAAAGCAGGTTGACCGGTCACAACAAAACCCCTTCCCCGAGTTGGGGAGGTCCCAGTCCAGAGCTGGAGAAGGACCGGCCCAGAGCCGGGAAGGAGGGGGAGGCAAAGTGGACTCAGGAACCACAGGAGGAAGGCGTCATGGTAAAAGGAGGGAGGAGGGGTCCTCCACCCTAAGGTTCCTACTGCAGCACAAGGAGGTAAAAAATAGAAGAGGGGCCATTAGAAGCTCTCATGCTACACTAATTCCCACCTTCAAAAGATTGTTGCGATTTTGGATGATGATGACAGGAGAATGTACGAAGCTCTGGAAGAGGAACAGAAAAAAGTTAATGGCAACTGAGGAATGGAGAATTTATGATAATGATGGTAATGATGATGATGGTGCTGCTGCTGCTGCTGATGATAATGATGGTGATGATGATGATGATGGTGATAATAATGATGGTGATAACGATAGTGATGATGGTAATGATGGTGACAGTGATGATGATAATGGTGATGATGATGGTGATGATAATGATGGTGATAACGATGGTAATGATGGTCATGATGGTGAAAATGATGATAATAATGGTGATGATGATGGTGATTATAATGATGATGGAAATGATGACGATAGTGATGATGATGAAGATGATGACGATGGTTATGATGATGATGATGATGGTGATGATGGTGACGATGATAAAGATGATGAAAAATCAAAGTTGGGACTATGTTTTTTAATAAAGCCCGTCTTGATTAAATGTCACATCCATCACCACCCACACCCATCACTCCATACACCCATCACTAGCCACACCCATCACCACTCACAGTCATCACATATTCATCACCACCTACAATCATCACATGTTCATCACCTACACATCCCCAAATACACCCATCACCACACACACCATCAACATCCTAACCACCACCCTCACCCGTCACGACCCATACACATTATCACCCTTACCCATCACCACCCTCACCCATTAAAACCAACCCAACACCCATCACGGCCCTCACCTATCACCACCCTCACTCATTACCACCCACCCATTACCACCCTCACAAATCACCAGCCACACCCAATCACCAGCCACACCCGTCGCCACCCACACCATCACCATCCTCATCCATCAATACCCTCACCCAACCCCAGCCACACTCATCACCACCCACACCCATCACCACCCACACCCATCACCGCCCACACCCATTACCACCCACACCCATTACCACCCACACCCATCACCCCCCTCACCCACACCTATGGTAACCCTCACCAATCACCAGCCACACCCATCACCACCCACACCCGTCATCACCCACACCACCTTCACCTATAACAACCCTCACCCATCACCACTATCCTAACCCACCACAACCCTCACCCATCACCTCCCACACCCATCACCACCCTCACCCATCACCACCCACACCCAATACCACCCTCACCCATCACCCCACTCATCCATCAACACCCACGTCCATCACCACCCTCACCCATCACCATCCATGGCTATCACCACCCACACTTGTAGTGGAATGGTTTCGAGAAATATAAATGGAGACGTTGGAGTAAATACACCACTGCTCTACCTGGGTTTATTGAGTAAAAAGAGTGTTGTTTGTGAGGACAACCTGTCTCACTGATGACCACCTTGTAACTGCCTCTTGCTTCGTGGGGGATGAGGCAGTTAGCAGAGGTTAGGGTTAAATGTGAATGCCTTGTACAGATACGCAGATATTTCAGTCTTTACTCACGAAATCGTAATGACACGATTGCAAACAAAACCCACCCGTGGTATGGTTTATTTCAGTCATTACTTTGCAGTCTTTGGGTTCTGCTATACTTTTCTAATCTGTGTTGGAGTCTGTGTCATTATGGAATTGCTGTGTGTCAGCTCACTTTATTCTGGCATACTATATAAATAAACATTCCACGCCCAGCCTTGGTTGTGTGCGGGTGTATTGAGGAGACCTCTGGTGGCCGACTTGTGAGATTTTATTTTCACAGCCATGACGGAGGGATACAGGTGCCGCGTAAACACCATTGGTATTGAAGTACTTCAGGGAGCGGTTTATCCATCAAACGTGGACGTTGTCTTGCCGGCTATACTTCGAGATTCTCTGGGTGTGGACCAGTCAGAATTGTATGGCATAGCCCTTAACGGGGCAAGACGGATCTTCGTGAAATTTGCATGTACGGCGGCGTATACCAGAGTTGTGGATAAATATCAGGACAAGCGGCTGGTGGTAATGCAAGGACTGGAGGTATGTGAAGGACGTTTCGGCAACTTACAAGTGGATAAAGTTGCAAAACGTCCCATTTGAAGCTGGGGAAAGTGACATACAGGAAATGATGAAGATGTATGGGATTGTCCATGCTGTTACTGTTGGTAGATGGATGAATGGTCTTTACGCTGGTATGTTGGAAGGCACATATTCGGTAAAAATGACATTAAGGAATCCCATACCCTCCTTTATCTTAATGCATGGTTTTCGCACTCAGGTATATGTTACCTATGTTGGACAGGTGCATACCTGCCGGTTGTGTGGGCAGACGGGCACCTGGCGGTTGACTGTCAACGTAAAAGGCCTGAGGAGGGTAACGTCGGGAAGGAGGATGTACTACGGACGGATGAAGGAGTGCAACAGGACGAAGAATTGGCAAGGAAACAAGGAGATGGTGTGAAGGAGGGCATGGTACGTCAGGTATGGAGCGAGGAGGTGGAGCAGGAGGAAAGAGTACAGGGAGAGGTGGACAGGGTGCAGCCTGCAGAATCTGTGGTGAATGGTGTAACGTCTATGGACGAGAGTCAGAGGGATGTACGGGAGGAGGCTGAGATCTTGGAGGATCTGAATGAGTTCATTCGAGGTGGTCCTTTGTCACTTGAGGAAGTGGCAGGGATGGGAATTGAGGAGAATCAAATTGACGTCAATGACGGCACTGAAGGACGGAGTGAAGTCCTGGGGAAGACAGGACATCAAGTTGAGGTTCAGGGTACATTGTCAGTAGTGGTAGCAGAAATACATAGGGAAGAGAGTATGGAAGTAAGTGGAGACAAAGGGGAATCAAGGAAAAGGCCAGGGGAAGAATCTGAGGATGACCTATTAACTGCTGCACAAAGGCCTGGTAAGAAGGTGTGGGCGGATGTGGTGCAGGGAAAAGGAAGTAGGGTGAAGGGTAATGGTGATAGAAGGGATATAAAGGGTGATGGGAGGATTAAGGGAGGGTTGGAAGGAGCAACACATGGAAAACTAGACAAAAGAGTACTGAAGCAGAAGGGAAAACCCCAGCCCTTCACTTTAGGTGTGTAACGATGAATGTTAATGGCCTCAGGAACGAGGTCAAACGTAAATGGGTTGAAGTAACATTGAAGAGGATGAGAGTAGATGTGATATTTTTCCAAGAACACAATTATCAAATAGGATCAGAGCTGGTAGTTAAGGGGTATAGGGTTTTTGCGTGTGACGCAGGGGCTTTCAAGGGAGGGGTGATGGTGGGTATTAGAGAGTCCAGTCCTTTTACCTTGTCATCATGGGAGCATGTGGGAAGTCGAGTGGTAAGGGTGAACGGGGAGTGGGGTGGGGTACAAGTAAGTTTCATTGGGGTATATATGCCGGCTGTTGCTAATAGGAGTATCAAGGATGATTTTGTTAATAACGAGTTGACGTATGCTTTCAGAGGATTGCCCCAAGTAGCGATTATAGCTGGGGATTGGAATAGTGTAATTCGGATTAGGGATGTGGAGCCCCGAGGGGTGTTTTGGGGTCTCTAAGGGATGTATTGGGGCGGTGGGGGTGGTGTATGTGGTGGGGGGAAGGGATGAGTTGGTGGAATATACTTACTTAAGGAATAATTATGCGGCAAGACTGGATCGAATATATGTGACAAGGTCGGTGGATGTGCGAAAGGTGGAATGCTTTGATTTGGGTTTTTCAGATCACAGGGTGTGTTGTTTGAAGGAGGGTGGGAAGGGGTTGTGCATGTGTATAAGAGTTTTGGAAATTGAATACGAGGTTATTGGAAAGGGAAGGGAGGAGGAGGCATTTGAGCAGTGGTGGGAAGGGTTGTGGGGGGATAGGGATAAAGTCAGTTGTTAAATGGTGGAATGAGACGGGGAAAGTGGAAATTAGAAAGTATTATGAGAGGGTTGGCGGTGAGGAAATGAGGTATAGGTATGGGTATCAGAGGTATTTGGAGGGCTTTAGGTGAGTGTCAGGGAGGGATTGAGGGAAAGAATTATGGTGAGGTGGTAGAGTTGAGGGCAAAGTTAAGGGAAATACAGGAGGAGAGATTTCATGGACTAAGGATTCGAAGTGGTATGGAAGAAGTTTTGTGGGGAATAAAGTGTCAAAGGTAGTGTTAAGAAATTTTCAACGGCGAAGGAAAGGTATGTTGATAGAGTCATTGAAGGTGGAAGGGGGTGAGAGGGTATCAGGAGGGAAGGTACTGAGGACAACGGAGGGATGGGGGGTACGCAGAGGGTTGGTTTTGTAACAAATATGAAAAGGGGAGACAGATGAGGAGGCTAAAGGTAGGATATTGAGGGAATTGGGAAATTATTAGGTGAGGAAGAGAGGAAGGAATGTGAGGGGGAAATTTTGGAGGAGGAGGTATGGGAGGCGGTGAGGGGTTTGAGATTGGGAAAGTCGCCCGGCATAGACGGGTTGCCGGGAATTGTATGTTAAGCATTGGCAGGTTTTGAAGGGGTAATCGTTAAAATGGTAAATGAACTGAAAGAGGAGGGGAATATGGGTGAGTCGATGAGAACGGGGGTCGTAGTACTAGTGGCGAAAGGGGGGTATCAGGAGGGGTTAGGTGATTATAGGGGAATAGCATTATTGACGGCAGATTATAAAATATTTGCAAAGGTTTTAGCAAACAGGATCAAAAGAGGGTTAGGGGAAATGTTGCATGAGGGACAATACGGGGTGCCGGGACGGAGTATCAGAACGGGGCATAGACGTATAAAGCAGTTTATTGAGAATAGTCAGATGGGAGGAGTATTGGGGGTGGATTGGCAGAGGGCATATGATAGGGTGGACAGGGAAATGTTATTGGATATTTTGGGTAGGCAAGGGTTTGGGGAGGCAGTTATAGGATGGGTTCGAACTTTGTATGAGGGGCTTTAGTTAGGGTGCAAATTAATGGGAATGTGGGAAGAAAGGTGGAGATGAAGAAGGGTCTGCGGCAGGGATGTCCGCTGTCGCAGATCCTTTTTGCCTTATTACAGGATCCGTTTTATAGGTTGGTGGAGGAGGAGGTTTTACGGGAGGGTGACATGGAGGAGGATGCAGAGGGGGGTATTGTTGGTTATGTAGATGATACTACAGTGTTGGTCAGGTCTGAGAAGCAGTTGAGTATGATCAATGAGTTGGTTGAAAAGTTTGGGAAGGCAACGGGAATGAGGGTGAATAAGGAAAAATCTAATTTATTGGAGGTAGGCAGTTGGTCGGGGGGAACGTTGGAGAAACGGGAGGGATGGAGTTGTGTGAAAACTATAAAAATATGTGGGATAGTGTTCAGTGCTGATCCTTTGGTGGCTAGAGAGGTGAATTCAAGATTGGTAGTGGATGCTGCTATTGATAGGATGAAGGGATGGGAAAGAGAGAGGTTACTTTGTTGCAAAGGGTGGTAGTTGTTAACGTTTTAGTGTATAGTAAATTGTGGTTCAGTGCGGTGGTATATCCTCTCTTAGAGGTGGATGTGCAGCGGTTGTTGAAGTACGTGTTGAAGTTTGTATGGGGAATGGGAGACATTGGATGTGTAGGGAAGTAGTGGAAACGAGGGTGAGGTGGGGGTTAGGGTTGGTGCCCTTGAGGTGTAGGTTAAGGAGTGTTTTGTGAGGCATGAGTTTTTGATGAGGGAGGAGAGGGGGACGAAACGTGGATTGGTGATGAAGGAGGTGCGAAGGTGGTGGGGGAAAGGATATATTGCTTTGTGAGGCTATTTTACGAGGGTTATTGGTTATGAAGGAGCCGGAAGGTGTAGAGTAAGCCTTTGGATAGGTTGGGGATGGAGAGAATGGAGATGCAAGGAGTGAGGTTTATCCTTTGTATGATTGGAAAGGAATTTGGGGGTGGTTAAAGAAGTTGAAGGTGCACCCAAGGGTGAGGGAAACAGGGTATAGGTTTCTTCAGGGTATTTTGGCGTCCAGGGCCCAGCTTTATGTAATGGGGTTGAGTGGGGATGGGTATTGTCGTAGGTGTGGGGAGGTAGATACAGCTTATCACGCCATCTATTTTTGGGAGGGTTTGGAGGCAGTGAGGGAATGGTTTGGGGGGTTTTGAGGATGGTAGGTGGGGAGGGGGTATCCGTTTTGAGGGCTTTGAGTTTAGATTTGGGGAAGTTCTCGAAAGCATACGTAGAGGATGTCTTATTTGGTGTTGGATTTTATACATATATCTTGGGGTATGAGGGACGTAGAGGGATGGTTCGAATAAGGGCTTTAGGAGCGGGGTTTTATAGGACAAAATGTAGGAATCGGAGTTTGTATAGTGGGGTATGGAACAGGGCTTTTTCGAGTGGTTATCAAGAGATGACAGTGAATAGCATGTTGAGGGTGCCAAGGTGAAAGGACTGGTGTTGATTATGGTAGAAGTCACGGGAGGTGAAATGGGTAGAGGGTGGGTAGGATGATAGTAATGTAGGTAGGGAGGGGGAGAGGGGGTGGGGGGGTTTGTGTTTTAAAGGGATTGGGAGGAGGGAGGGGGGTAGTAGCTGGGTATTCTAGGTTCGGCAATAGATCAGGGGAATGGGCGGGGGAGTTTCTGGTTCAGTGCTCTAGTCTGGGAAATAAGATGTATTGAATCTTATATATGTCACAGAGTGATGGGTATATGTTTGTAACGCATGGGTAGCATGTTCAAGGTTGGTTAATTGTGTTAGCAATTACATGTAGGTCACTGACCAAATTAATTGTGTCATAGGGTATGGACTGTAAACTGTGGTCTTGGAGCAGTGATGATCCAGTTTTAAGTTTGGCAGTATAGCTGAGCCTTGATAATGTAACTTTGGTGTATGTGTATTGATGTTCAATTCTTGTAGTCGAACTATGACTTCAAGTGATTTATATAATATTTGTAATGTGTCCTTTTAGAGATGTACGCCTTCTAATTGACAAGAGGAGGTTTGTTTTGTGATATTAAGTTTTTTAGTCAAATGGTTGCAAGTAGGTTGAATAAGAAATCGATGTTGTATTGTACTTGGGTACTTAGGATACCTCAATATTTTCGTATAAGGAAGTTAGGGTATGGTGTAATAATTACGTTGTATTGATATGGGTATTATGTTTTTGAGATTGTGTGCTGTTCTTTGCTTTGGTGTGATGTTGACACGTGTATATGTAAATATAGTTTTTGATGATTGATCTGTATATAGGATGATAAATGTCCGGTAGGATTTGATATATTTTGCATAATACGTATAGTTAGTCGGGAATAAGGACAGGGGATAATCGTGTTTTGTACGTATTATTTTATGTAACCGTTTATGAAAAAATTTTCACGTATACGTTATGTACGTAATTTTAGCTTTGTTACCACTTGGTTGTTAGGAATGAGTAAACATATTTGTATTATCTATTATCTCCTTGTGGGGAGTTCTGTAGGTTTTTGTAATAATTTTTCAGGAGCTAATGCTAAAGCTTGTAAAATTTTAGAGTGCAATGTAATGTAACATCAGTCGGTGTGGCTGTCATGAGGAAAGGTACAGGTTATTATGGGAATTCTTTTGGGTAGATGGGATTAGGGGATGGGGAAATGCATAATGTATTTGATTTTGATTATTATATTTATCAAGTTAATGTGCTTATGATTATTAGCTTTGGTGTACCTTGGTCTTCGGATGCAAGTCTTTATTACTGGGTTATGTATACTTGTGAGTTATGTGTTAGTATATACGGTTGATGGTTTTATATGTGATAATAGTATTTGTAACAAAGTATCATTTTGTTTGTGTTTTTGTATAATTTTGTTTTAAATAAAATATAAAAAAAAAAATA
>WNWK01020139.1:0-36396 GCA_009830355.1 Cherax destructor | reverse complement strand
TGAAATAGATGTTTTGACCAACATGGCGTAGCAGAGCCTTACCAATACTATGGTCTGAAAGATAGGTATTAGGAGAAGTTGGACGAAGAGTAAAAAACTTTGTCCATTGAGTAGTTTGAAACAGAGAGTTTAAGGGGAGTGCGTGACGAGCTGGTCGTTTCTGCGATGAACGAGAAGGGAGTGTCGAATCGTCATGTGTGGGTCTTGGTCGTTTTGTGTGGGACCGGGGTGGTCCGATGGGAGACGGGCGAGCGGTCGAAAATTGCCGCACCGTCGAGGGAGAAGCCGGAATCAAGGTCAGAGAAGAGCGAAGGTCAGACGTATCGAAAGGGCCAGTCGGGACCCTGGTACCTGAAGCAGGTGACGAACCAGCACCAGCAAGAGGTACAGGGGCATGAGAGGTGTCCAAAGAGTCATCCGTTAACGAGGCAGGGTCAGTACTGGGTGCGGTATCAGGAAGGGGCCCGGGGGTAGTGGGTTCATGGATTGGGTCAGCCATGGTTAGGTTACTTCTTTCTTTTATTTTTAAGAAAAAAAAAGAAAGAAAAGAAAATAAAAATAAAAAAGAATAAAAAAAGGGGGGAACGTGGAGGAATAGGTCCTAGGAGGAATGAAAGGGAGCGCAAATCCCCCTCCATGCCCAAGAGGACCTCAACACCGCAAGTAGTGCAGATGCTGCATGGAACCCGTGCCATACCCTACCCTTCACGCCAGTAAACCAGCAATCCGGGATAGCAACCTCACATCCACCGAGCCATCTCGGCGGACAAAAGAGAGGGCGGCCGGATATCCGCCACAAAGCATACCGCCTTCGGCCACCACCCCCGGAATCCGAAAGGTGGCCTCCAGAGATACACCCGTCGCCCGAAAGATACCCAAAGCCACCCCCCGGGTGACCGGAGAGGGATCGGGACATCCCCAGGCGATCCAGATTCCACGGCAAACTACACCACCGCCAAGGACCTCAACGGAATGGGATGGACTACGATACCCTTCCCCCTACCTAGGAACTAGAATGCCTGAGGAGAGAAGCTCCCAGGGTAAAACTGGGAAGGAAATAAGGGAGGGATGAGGAGGAGGAGGAAAGGGAAAAGGGAGGATGGGGAAGATGGGAAAAGGGAGGGGGGATTGGGGGGTAATTAGGTTCGGTCTGAGGAAGAAGACCAAGAGGTCCAATTCCTCAGACCGATAGCCTCTTTACCATGACAAGGAGCCCCCCTTAAAGAGGTACCAGGTTCAAGTGGGATACGATGGGACAATAAGAACGTTATACCCATCTTCTCACCTGGTAAGGTAATTTAATTGCTTTACGGTGTTTATTAAACAAATTCAACAACCGGTTGACTTCATTTGGAAAGTCAGTGGGAGCTAAGTCTTTCTCCTTAACTGGTGTAGACTGATTCAGCGAACTGGGTAAACTCTCCCCGGCTGAAACAGCACCAACCCACTGGTCAGGTGACACATCAGCTTCTGCACACACAGGATAAGGATAGTGAACAAGGTCTACAATAGTGGTATTGGTTCTGAGTCGAACACTGACCCAAAGTGTTAGCGACAAGAAGAAATATCTTACTGTCTTGAACAGTATGTAAGGATGGCTCAACAAATAAATCCTTTATTCTGCAGGAATCACTGTCAACAAGGACGTTATCACCATCTGGGACTTTAGGGATAATGACAGACACTCGGGTGAGGGCACTAGCTGCTACAGAAACATCTTTCTGCAAGTAACAAGTGACGTCAATAAGAGATGACATTACTGATTTCAAGTACTCTTTTTCCGACAAGGCGTTCCCTGTGGAGGAACTACTACTTGAACTCATAGTCATTGCCGAGAAAGGCTTAGTGCTCAAGGTTGTCCTGGGTAGCTCCGGCACCTGAGCTGACTGGACGCTATCTTGCATGTATGGAATTGTTGGAGGTGGAACACAGACTGGGGTGACAGGATTTCCAGTGGCTGACCACTTGGTAACGCTACTAGACAAAGCATCGGCTTGCCAGGACTTAATCCGATCTTCGTACTCTGCGGCAGTATGGCAGATCTTGGATCCAAGTTGGTAACCCCAAAATGGTACAACTAGGTCATCGATTTGTGCATGCCATCGGTAAGGATCAAGCACAATACAGAAGTCTCTCATAGAAGCAAATCCGAGTAGAAGGTCACCAGGGTAACTAATCTTATCAACTACAAGGAAGGAAGCAGTTAAATCTCTACCTTGGATGGAGAAAGTGAGAGAAGTCCGACCTCTGACACGTAGGTGAGAACCAGCCACACCACTAAGGGAGGACACACGAGTTGGTTCTATGAGGAGGACATGTCTTAGCTGCTTATCCCTAAACAAACTAGACCTGATGATATTGACTTGCACACCAGAATCCATGAACACATGAATGGGCGCACCATGCACGGATGCTTCTACTAAAGGACCTATAGTTTCAGTGGAAATGACATGCAAGCAAGACGGAGGACTGTCATCAGTAATAAGTCTGTTCTATTTCATCTCCAAAAATATCATCATCAACTACAGGAGTGGCATCACCGAGATTCTCTCCATCGAGATCACACAGAGCCTCGAAGGAATTCTGAATTGGGATGGAGTACTCGGTATCTCCGACTGTCACCACAGGTCGTGTTGACTCGGGCGCTCGGACTCCCCCGAATTGGAAGAATTACCTTGGTTCTGGGTATTAGGCTGAGAACCACGGCCTCTATTACCTCTCTTGGTTCTACTATAAGAGCGGCCACGGAAAAATCTAGAAATCCCATGGTTATTAAGAGCATTGCAGTCAGAAGTATCATGGCCATGTATTTCTATGATAAGTACAATAGGGCAATTCTGCTTGGGATTCCTCATCAGTACATTTCTTAGGAGCCTTATCAGGACAATTTACTGCTATATGGCCTCTGTAGCCACAGTTATAGCAGGTACATCTGCTATGGTCACTACAGTTGCTACGATTACTACGAGCATACTGACTCTTTACACTACCTTTTGATGACTGCCGTGAACGATAGTTACTGGGATTTTGCGTTGTTGCACAAACGACAGGCAGGACTGGGTTTTGCAGTTTAGGTAATGCAGATGGCATAGACCTGCGATGAGGAAACGTTCCAGCAGGACACAAATCACACACATGCACTAGAGCTGCAAGTGGTTCCACATTGACAGTCAGGGAATTAGAATTATATGCGTACACAGATGCAGGTGGCATCAACTGCTTAATAGCGCCAAAAGTTGCAAAGTTACCAAATGACACAGCGTCCATTACATGCTTAGGGGAAAAGAAGGCTGAGGTTTTGATCCCTGCCACAAACGATGATAAGAGGGTATTCAAACGGAACGCGAAATGATACAAGTTTTCATCTGGCCTAGGGACTGTGCACACTAATTCCCGAAGTACAATAAATGGGTCTATAACTTCCTTTGGCTTGAGAAACAAACGGATGAGGGACTCATACTCTTCCCACTTAGTAAAGCCTTTAAAATAATTCATCTGCAATAGAGTTAAAACATTCTCTGCAGCTGGTGATCTGGCCAAGGACTGTTTTGCAATTGTAATAAGACGTTCCTCTGATGGAGGACTTTCCACAGCGCTGGCCCTTGAACGGACGGCATTAAACCAGGCATCAAAACTGTCTGGATCACCATTAAAAAGTGGTAATGAGTCCGAAGGATCACGAGAATAGCTAGAACGACAAGGAGTCTGGGTTGGTCTGTCAGTCGAGGAATTACTATTAGACTGGTCTACTGAGTCATTATTGCCTTGACTGGCAGCATACACATGGTTATCGCCTGAATTTACTTGAGATATGATTGTAGAAAATTATGAATGGGAATTTAAAAGAACAAGCAAATTATACAGTACAAAATAGGTTACTGTAACTAATGAATGTTAACTAATCCGCATAAATAAGAAAATTGTACAATACACACTTTAAAGAAAAGATAACTCACTGGAAATTGACTTTGCAAGAAAAATAACACATTAATACTCAAGAAGTCTTACTTTAAGTTGAGTTAATTGCAAGGTGATTTGTCTTTACTTTCAATTTCAACAAAGAAATGCAACAAGAAAATGATAAATCAATGCAAAAATAATGAAATATAAATCAATAATTCTTATACAAGAAGAAACAGTCTGATAAAACAAGGCAGAATAAAAGAAGAATTGCACGAACAATTAAAATATACACTGTCAATAATTGAAATAAAGTTACTTCTTAAATCACTGAGAAAATTGCACTAGAATATTAATTATCACTCTTGCAAAATTTAGCACTTACTTGAACACAAGAATTAAACAATATAGAAATTATGAAAGCAAAATGGAATACTGCAAAAATGGAATTGCACAAAATCAGTTGCAGGAATTTTCAATACTCAATAAAATTTCGCTGGAGAAAAATTGAAGATATCAGAAAGTAACTAGTTTGAACACACTTACTCTTAATTGCAAGAAAGCAGTAACTTTAATGAGAACAACTTACTCAAATTCACTAAGAACACTGACTGTAATCAAACTTAAGAGTGAACTTGTTCAAACTACACTTCAACATGATTAGATTTTAGATTTTGCCACCGAAGTGGCTAGTTTATTGTGCACTCCATATCCATCCTGTGGACGGTAGCGCAAGAGCATATGGATACACAAAAGGCCTAGGAACTAGGACCCAAAAGGGGCCTAGTTCCTAGGCCACAATTGTACATTTGGATTTATATCTACAGTTCACTTATCTGTTACAAGCCAATTTAGGAAATTTGCTTAGTATAACTGGTATCTTATTTTCATTAATAAGATATCTTGACATGTCACATAGGTTATTATACTGTCTATCTCTATATTCCTCAATAAGTGCACAATTAAGCACATAGTGTTCAAGACAGTGACCATATGCCTGATCACATAATTTGCATTAACTAAACAAGAAAAAAAAAGTATAACACTTACAGGTACTGGAGTACATACATCGAAGGTACAGAACTGTTGGACTTACAGTACACAAGATAGTTACATACATGGAAGGTACACAACTGTTGGACTTACAGTACATAAGATAGTCACGGATTTTAAGTAAGGCAACTTAGCAGAAGAAATTGGGGTCTTCAATAAAAATTATAGCACTAGTCTGCAAAGGTTAAACACATTAGCACTGTATAAAAAAGAAACAATTACACGAAACAATAACAGGTGCAAGGGAAAAGAACACTGAATGCAACACAAGAATTAGCAGGGAAATACTGGGAAAAATTAATGCTGGTAAAATCTCACTGGGAAAGTATTGGAACACAACAACAGTTTAAAGATAATTTGCACAAGGGGGTAACTGGTTAAAATACACTCAATACTCAAGGAATAATACTTACTTCAGATGAGACAAAAACGCAATACTATATATATATAAATAAAATACGACATAAAATAATTAATCAGAGACGATACATTTAGTCTTCAAGTAAATCAGTCTCAGAATAACACAAAAATATATACATATTCACTATAACTGAGAACAATAACTCAACACTCGCAAATTTCTCTAATTACGTATATGGGAAAAAATAAATGTCTCTAGGCTGTAGAACTTCTGTAATGGTCGGGAAACTAGAGGAGGTGCATGGTAGATGTGTGGGGCTGGTATCGTCTGCTCTCTACACAAGGTGATTCTCGGAGAATTTGTGCTTAATGAAGGATCTACACAGAATAAGCCTTTAATCGTTGGCAAAATAGTTGGAAGGACACAAGTCCATATCTTCACCTACTGTGTAGACCGGAAAAATCGACGATAAACCAAGAGATTGGTTAAAACAGACACACGTGGTTTTGTGTGGGTGGGGGCGGCTGACTGCTTGGTGGTTATCCCGCGCTAGCTGGCTGGCGGTACCTCCACCCACACCACTAGGCGTATTAATTTTTAAACCAGGATGGCTTAAAAACCCACAAAATACCACAGGGATGGTATTAGCACACTGAACAGCAATGCCTGAAAGCATAAAGGCGATAGGGAAGGTAGGAACTCCACATGGCTTGCTGGCTTACTTCTCAGTCAGCTGGGTTGGCTTGCTGGCTTAGACCTTTCATGCAGGCTTAGATGGCTTGGAGTCTTGTAACTATTAGCTCAGCAAGGTGGAAAGCTGGCTTGAACAGGTTTGATGGCATGGCGTGGGCACTCTCCCCCTCACAGACTGGCTTATCTCTTGGCTTAATTTCCAAAACCCTGGTCTACCCCTCGTAGGTTTTAACAAATAATAGATAAGGCACTTAGCTGACCAGGAAACAATGTAGGCAGGTTGACGAATACATGCTTGAAGTTGGTAGCGTCTTTCCTGGAGGCATACACTGGCGAATCTTTATCTCTCCACACTTCCGTAATGAACAAAATTACGGGCCACCGCTGCACACCACTTGTCGTGTAGTTTCGGGAGAGTAATCACGGTTGAGAGAAACACACGGATGGGTGGTGAAGTAAATATACTGAGTAGTGAGGAACGAGATATACCCAGCCACCTGTTACACCTAGGCCAACCGTCTTGAGAATGAGGGTGGGCGCTTTGGGAAAGCGTCCCACATGTGAAGTGTGACGTCACAGCTGACGTCACGGGTAGCTACCTGGAGTTTACCTGGAGAGAATTCCAGGGGTCAACGCCCCCGCGGCCCGGTCTGTGACCAGGCCTCATGTTGGACCAGAGCCTGATCAACCAGGCTGTTACTGCTGGCCGCACGCAGTCCAACGTACGAACCACAGCCTGGCTGGTCAGGTACCGACTTTAGGTGCCTGTCCAGTGCCTGCTTGAAGACAGCCAGGGGTTTGTTGGTAATCCCTCTTATGTATGCTGGGAGGCAGTTGAACAATCTTGAGCCCCTGACACTTATTGTGTTGTCCCTCAACGTGCTAGTGGCACCCCTGCTCTTCATTGGTGGGATGTTACATCGCCTGCCGAGTCTTTTGCTTTCGTAGGGAGTGATTTTTGTGTGCAAGTTTGGTACTAATCCCTCGAGAATTTTCCACGTGTATATAACAATGTATCTCTCCCGCCTGCGTTCTAGAGAGCACAGGTTTAGGAACTTCAAGCGTTCCCAGTAGTTGAGGTGGTTTATCGCAGTTATGCGTGCAGTGAAGGTTCTCTGCACATTTTCAAGGTCAGCAATTTCACCCGCCTTGAAAGGTGCAGTTAGTGTGCAGCAATATTCCAGCCTAGATAGAACAAGCGATTTGTAAAGTGTCAACATGGGCTTTGCATCCCTGGTTTTGAAGGTTCTCATTATCCATCCTGTCATTTTTCTAGCAGATGCGATTGGTACATTGTTATGGTCCTTGAAGGTGAGATCCTCTGACATGATCACTCCCAGGTCTTTGACATTAGTTTTTCGCTCTATTGTGTGGTTGGAATTAGTTTTGTACTCCGATGAGATTTTAATTTCCTCACGTTTTCCGTATCTGAGTAATTGAAATTTCTCATCATTGAACTTCATATTGTTTTCTGCAGCCCGTTTAAAGATTTGGTTTATGTCTGATTGGAGTCTTGCAGTGTCTTCAACGGTGGACACTGTCATACAGATTCGGGTGTCATCTGCAAAGGAAGACACGGCACTGTGGCTTATATTCCTGTCTATGTCCGATATGAGGATGAGGAACAGGATGGGAGCGAGTACTGTGCCTTGTGGAACAGCTTTTCTCATTAGCTGCCTCAGACTTTACTCTGTTGACTACTACTCTTTGTGTTCTACTTGTTAGGAAATTATAGATCCATCTACCAACTTTTCCTGTTATTCCTTTATCACGCATTTTGTGTGCTATTACACCATGGTCACACTTGTCAAAGGCTTTTGCAAAGTCTGTGTATATAACATCTGCATTCTGTTTGTCTTCTAGAGCATCTAGAACCTGGTCGTAGAGGTCCAATAGTTGGGACAGACAGGAGCGACCTGCTCTAAACCCGTGCTGCCCTGGGTTGTGTAATTGATGGGTATCTAGATGAGTAACGATCTTGCTTTTTAGAACCCTTTCAAAGATTTTTATGATATGGGACGTTAGCGCTATTGGTCTGTAGTTCTTTGCTATTGCTTTACTGCCCCCTTTGTGGAGTGGGGCTATGTCTGTTGTTTTTAGTAACTGCGGGACGACCCCAGTGTCCATGCTCCCTCTCCATAGGATGTTAAAAGTATGTGATAGGGGCTTCTTGCAGTTCTTGATGAACACAGAGTTCCATGAGTCTGGGCCTGGAGCGGAGTGCATGGGCATGTCATTTATTGCCTTTTCGAAGTCATTTGGCGTCAGGGTGATGTCAGATAGGCATGTGTCAGTCAAATTCTGTGGCACTCTCATAAAAAATTAATTTAGGTCTTCGATTTTCAGTCTGGTTAGCGGCTCGCTAAAAACTGTGTCATACTGGGACTTAAGTAACTCACTCATTTCCTTGCTGTCATCTGTGTAGGACCCATCCCGTTTAAGTAGGGGCCCAATACTGGTTGGTGTTCTCGACTTTGACTTTGCATAAGAAAAGAAATACTTTGGGTTTCTTTCAATTTCGTTTATAGCTTTTAGTTCTTCCCGCGTTTCTTGATTCCTGTATGATTCCTTTAGTTTTAATTCGATGTTTGCTATTTCTCTGACTAGTGTCTCCCTTCGTATTTCAGATATATTGGCCTCTTTTAGCCGCTCCGTTATTCTTTGCCTTCGCCTGTATAGGGAGCGCCTCTCTCTTTCTAGTTTGCATCTTTTCCTCTTTTTTCTTAAGGGAATTTTCCTTGAGCAAACTTCAAGTGGCACAGAGTTAATTTGTTCTAGACAATGGTTAGGATCCGTGATGCTTAGGCTATCTTCCCATTGTATATCATTTAGGACTTGGTTTACTTGGTCCCATCTTATGTTTTTGTTATTGAAGTTGAATTTGGAGAAGGCTCCCTCGCGGCTGATCACATTTTGTTGATCTGGGGCTCCCCGCATGCATGTCTGGACCTCTATTATGTTGTGATCTGAGTATATTGTTTTTGATATGATTACATTTCGTATCAGATCATCATTTTTGGTGAAGATGAGGTCCAGCGTATTCTCTAATCTTGTAGGCTCTACTATTTGTTGGTTTAAGGTGAATTTGGTGCAGAGATTTAAAAGTTCATGTGTGTGTGAGTTTTCATCTGAGCTGCCTCCTGGTGTTATCTCTGCTACCACATTGTTTGCAATGCTCCTCCATTTTAGGTGCCTTAGGTTGAAATCCCCCAAGAGCAAGATGTTGGGGGCAGGAGCTGGAAGATTTTCCAGACAGTGGTCAATTTTCAGAAGCTGTTCCTGGAATTGTTAGGACGTTGCATCTGGAGGCTTGTATACAACCACGATGACCAGGTTTTGATTCTCGACCTTTATTGCTAATACTTCAACTACATCATTTGAGGCATTTAGTAGTTCTGAACATATAAGTGACTCTGTGATATACAGGCCAACCCCCCTTTTTGCCTGTTCACTCTGTCACATCTGTATAGGTTGTAGCTCGGGATCCATATTTCATTGTCCAAGTGATCTCTTATGTGGGTCTCTGTGAAAGCCGCAAACATAGCATTTGACTCTGTAAGGAGTCCACGGATGTAAGGTATTTTGTTACTACACACATATACTACACAAGTATAGGCATATGGTACATATGACAGACAGTGGTGTCAGGATGGACAGTGTTGGCAAGGTGGAGACTGTTCTCAGGGTGAACAGCATTGTCAGGCTGGACAATGTGGTTAGCTAGGACAGTATTTTGATGGAAGACAGTGTTTTCAGTGTGGATATTGTTGTCAGAGCAGTGTTGTCAGGGTCTACAATGTTGACAGGAAGGACTGTGTTGTCAGGGTGGACAGTGTTGTCAGTGTGGGAAGTGTTATCAGGGAAGACGGTGTTGTCAGGGAGGACAGTGCTGTCAGTGAGGATAGTGTTTTAAGGGCAGACAGTATTGTCAGGTTGGAGAGTGTTGCGAGGGTGGACAATATTGCCAGGGAAGACAATGTTGTCAGGGAATACATAGTTGTCAGGGAGGACAGTGTTGTCAGGGTGAAAAGTGTTGTCATTGACAACAGTGTTGTCAGTGTGAACAGAGTTGTCAGGGAGGGCAATGTTTTCAGGGATAACAGTATTATCAGGGTGGAAAGTGTTGTCAGGTTGGACAGTGTTGTCAGGGTAGGCAGTGTTGTCAGCAATGACAGTGTTGTCAGGGAGGACAGTGTTGTCAGGGAGGACAGGGTTGTCAGGGAGAACAGTGTTGTCAAATGGACAGTTTTTCGGGAAAATTGTCAGCAACAGTGTTATCAGGAGGACAGTGTTGTCAGGTGTAGGAAAAGTGTTGTCAGTAGTGTCGTAAGGAGGTGTTTCAAACATTTACAGAAGGAAATGTTGTCAGGAAGACAGTGTTGTCAGGAGGACAGGGTTGTCGGAAAACAGTGTTGTCAAAGAAGGGGAAAACAGTGTTATCAGGAAGGAGAGTGTTGTCGAGAACAACAGTGTTATCAGGAAGGAAGTATTGTCAGGGAGGACAGTGTTGCAACAGTGATGGCAGGAGTTGTCAGCGTTTAAGGAGGGTTGTCGAGAATAGGACTGAGAGTGTTGTAGAAAAGGTAAAGGTGTTGTCGAGGTGTATAGGTAATGTCAGCTGGAGGACTGTTGTAGTTTCAGTGTGAAACAGTGTTGTCAGGAGGAAAGATTGTTGTCAGGGAGGCAAGTTGTCTTTCAGGGTTTAGGACTGTGTTGTCTAAAAGGGGCTGTGGGGGTTAATTTTGGAGACTGTCGTCAGGGAGTGGGAGTGTTGTCAGAGTGCAGCAGGGATTTGCCAGGGGTGGACACTGTCGTCAGGATGGAGTGTTGTCAGAGTCCACAGGATTGCCAGGGTGGATGTTGTTGCTAGGGAAGACAATGTTGTCAGGGTGGACAGGATTGTCAGTGTGGACAGTGTATTCCTGGAGTATACATGCAGAGGGATCCGGGGGTCAACGCCCCCGCGGCCCGGTCTGTGACCAGGCAGAACACAGTACAACGTACGAACCACAGCCTGGCTGGTCAGGTACCGACTTTAGGTGCATGTCCAGTGCCTGCTTGAAGAGAACCAGGGGTTTGTTGGTAATCCCCATTATGTATGCGGGGAGGCAGTTGAACAGTCTTGGGCCCCTCAAACATTGTTTTGTCTCTTATCGTGCTAGTGGCACCACTGTTTTTCATTGGGGTGATGTTGCATCGCCTGCCGAGTCTTTTGCTTTCACAGGGAGTGATTTTTGTGTGCAAGTTTGGTACTAATCCCTCTAGAATTTTCCACGTGTATATAATCATGTATCTCTCCCGCCTGCGTTCTAGGGAGTACAGGTTGAGGAACTTCAATCATTCCCAGTAATTGAGGTGGTTTATCACAGTTATGTGTGCCATGAAGGTTCTCTGTACATTTTCTAGGTCAGCAATTTCACCTGCCTTGAAAGGTGCTGTTAGAGTGCAGCAATATTCCAGCCTAGATAGAACAAGCGACAAGAAGAGTATCATCATGGGCTTGGCATCCCTAGTTTTGAAGGTTCTCATTATACAGTGTTATGGTCTTTGAAGGTGAGCTCTTCGGACATGATCACTCCCAGGTCTTTCACATTAGTTTTTCGTTCTATTGTGTGGTTGGAATATGTTTTATACTTCGATGTAGTTTTAATTTCCTCACGTTTTCCATATCGGAGTAATTGAAATTTCTGATCATTGAATTTTAAATTGTTTTCTGCAGCCTATTTAAAGATTTATTTGATGTCCGCCTGGAGTCTTGCAGTGTCTTCAGGAGGACACTGTCATGCAAATTCGGATGTCATCTGCAAAAGAAGACACGGTACTGTGGCTAATATCTCTGTCTATGTCAGATATGAGGATGAGGAACAAGATGGGAGCAAGTACTGTGCCTTGTAGAACAGAGCTTTTCACTGTAGCCGCTTCAGACTTTACTCTGTTGACTACTACTCTCTGTGTTCTACTTGTTAAGAAATTATAGATCCATCTACCAACTTTTCCTGTTATTCCTTTATCACGCATTTTGTGTGCTATTACACCATGGTCACACTTGTCAAAGACTTTTGCAAAGTCTGTGTATATTACATTTGCATTTTGTTTGTCTTCTAGAGCATCCAGAGACCTTGGCGTAGTGGTCCAGTAGTTGGGACAGACAGGAGCGACCTGCTCTAAACCCATGCTGCCCTGGGTTGTGTAATTGATGGGTATCTATATGAGTGGTGATCTTGCTTCTTAGAACCCTTTCAAAGATTTTTATGATATGGGACGTTAGCGTTATTGGTCTGTAGTTCTTTGCTATTGCTTTACTGCCCCCTTTGTGGAGCGGGGCTATGACTGTTGTTTTTAGTAACTGTGGGACGATTACAGTGTCTTCTTCTTGATTTGAGGTAAGACCCACAAGTGGGTGAGCGGAAAGTGTAGACAGACGAAGAATAGTTGGTGAGAGGAAGGTCTTGAGTCTTAGATAAAGGGCCAGGGTTTGATCCAGCAGCGGAGCAATAGTGGGCAGGAGGTGAAGAATCACGAATTGTTTACGAGGTAGAAGGCACGAAAGGCTTGCTGTGCAGGCTGCACCTTGCTCGATGGTAAGGTTTTGCTGGTGGTGGAGACTGGCGGCTGGCGTTGGATGGTGACAGAGGAAGGCGGTTTGCTATATGGTTATTGTTTGATGGTGAGTCGTCTTAATTAGAGTGGTGGTGAGGTGCAGTATTATGTTGAGACGCGTCTGTGTCTGACGTGTCTGTCATGGAGCAGGGTACCGTTGGTAAGCTTTTTGAACGAGGATTTGTTCAAGACATCTATGAAGACCTTGGTGTGAGCGTATAGTGGGTTTTCTTGTGCATCTTCAACTACTTGTAGTATATCAGTGAGCGTCCAGTGGTTTGGTTCGTCAGCAGCGTATTTGATTATTCCATTTTGCAGTCGGGTGTAGACTTCAGGCAAGGGCACGTCGTCTCCATTTATGTCAGCTGTGTAGAAAGTTAAGCCAGGGAAGCTTGTGTGGTGAAGTGGATTTTCTGCTGTAGTAACTTTCGCTTTCTTGGCTGGTGGAGAAGCAGTTGCTAGTGGAATGGAGGATGCAGGCTGGTTGGTTGTCTGGTTGGGTGGAGGCAGTTCATTGGTCGGAATTGAGGTGATGTCACTGGTAGGCGGAGGTGGGGGAGGTGGTCGTGGTGGGGCAGGCGTTGTGATGTTCAATGGTTCCTTGGTGCACTTGATAATGTCAGCCGATGGTGAAAAATCTGGGAAATTGAACTTAGGCATGTTGTTTAGCTCAAATAACTCACTGATGATGGTGTTGAAAGATGGTAGTGTAACTTTGAGGAGTTTGGTGGTGTCAGCCTGGAGCTTGGCGAGAGCAGCATAGGTGGGGGACTTTTGCTGTGATTTTTCTGGTTTGCTTCCTGTGTCTTCTTGAGTACCTCACGACGAGTTGCGACACTTGGGTTGAGTGGTGGTGGTGCAGGACTTGAAATCGTGGCCCTCAGTACCGCAGTTTGTGCAGAGCTTCTTGTCTTTGTTGTGCAGTCCTTGGTGATTCTGCTTCTGGTGACGTCAGTGAGAGTGACTTTCAACATGGAGGACGCATTTGGTATTTTCGTGATGCTTTCCACCTTGGCCCATTTGTTCAGGTTTTCGATGGAAGATTTGATATCCTCGGTGGACTGAGAAGTGATGAGCTTGTCTAGTCGCTTGAGAACACTGTTCTTTTGGCTCTCAGAGCTGGGGAAGATATAACTTGGAATCCACGTTGGTGGAGGGTAGTAGTAGCTGCATTGGTGGTGAATTTCTCAGCCTCAGTGTCGTCTGTGCAGACGACAATGAAAGCCTCGGTGAGCGGTAGAATCGCGTTACACTTGACTTTCAGAGCGCCACTAATGGTAGCTGCAAGTGCTAGTTTGGACAAGTCATTGACTGTCCTTCTTCTTGGTTAAATCTTCACTCGGTTGGAGAAGTGCATCTTGGTAGATGCAACCAAATGTAAAGGTAAAAGTTCCCCTTCCCGACGGGGATTGTAGGGATACTGATGATGATAGTCAGAACTGCTGTGACCGCACTAGGCAGAGTCGATGAGCCGCCCCAGTGTCCATGCTCCCTCTCCATAGGATGTTAAGCACGTGATAGGGTCTTCTTGCAGTTCTTGATGAACACGGAGTTCCATGAGTCTGGGCCTGGGGCAGAGTGCATGGGCATGTCATTTATCGCCTATTCGAAGTCATTTTGCGTCAGGATAATGTCAGATATTTTTGTTTACCAAATTCTGTGGCGAGTCACAACTTTAGGGCTCCGTGAATATAAGTGTTTTTGAGGACTACCCAAGGGTACTACAGGGGTCATCAAGTGTGTCAGGGTAGTGAACAACCCTTGAAGCGATTTACGAGTTGCCCTGAGCCACATAAGTGTGGGGAGAGCCACAATTTTATAAGTGAAATACAAAGAAATACCTGGTGGCGAGGTCAGAGTGGGAAGGCCTAGTGTGCTCCAGGCGACGTTGCCACGTGTGTCACCCAAGATAATAAAGTGAAAAAAATATGTGAATAGGTTATATTATATATCGACATGAAACGAAAGAGGATATATGCCAGGACATCACATCGAGTTGGACAATCTACAGGCTACTACAGGCTGATAGAGGCTGCATTGCAAGTATCTCACCTATGCATGGTTTTTGGGGAGTCGGGTGTAAGTTCCAATTACCTAACCGCCAAGCTGTTTGTGAGTGGTCAACTCTCATAGTAAGATAAGGAATAGGATATCAAGTACTCGGTAACAAGAAGCAATTGATAATTTCTAGTAGAAAAGGGCGAGCAGACAGGTGAAGCACAGAATACATTAACTGGTAGATCAGGTGTGAGTCAGGTCAGGCCAGGTAGTGGAGCACTGTAGATGACGTGTCACTCGCAGACTCCACACACACACACACACACACACACACATATACAGGCCCACACACACTCTTTCCCCAGCTCCCTTCCCCCACCTAACCCCACTCCCTTCCCTAATCCCCCTCTCTCACCCTCCTCCCCCTCTTCCTCTCCCATTCTCTCTCCAATTCTGCTTCTCCCTCCTCCACTCTCTCCTCATATTCCCCCCTCTTTCCCCTTACCCACCTCTCTTCCATTTCCCCCACTGTCTCCAGTTTCTCCTCTCCCTCCCTCCACCCCCACAAAAACACTCAGGCAATCACACCACAAAACATCCACACAGAAATACATAGTTTTTCACTCTGTGGCATCTTAAAAAAAAATGGGGTGCCAGAGAGCAGGACGGAAAACTAGGGGACTGGAGGATGAGTCTGCAAAGGAAGATTGGGCAGCAGAGCTCATGAAAAGGAACATGAGTGGGAAATAGAGAGAGATAGCAGAGGAGCTATAAAGCAAGAAAATGGAGGAGAGGATAGCTGCATATAGCAAGAAAATGGAGGAGAGGATAGCTACAGAAAGCAGGAAGTGGGAGAAGCAAGTCACAACAGCAGAGGACAAGATACAGAAATTAGAAGAGGAACTGAACAATTTGAAACAGCCTAAAAAACTAAAAACAATGTGGACATGGTATCAGAAACTGCTAACCTCCGTCACAAATAAGAGGACTGTAGAGAAGGAGTGAAACTGTATGCAGAGGCCCTAACAGACCATTGTGGAGTCCGAGAAAAAGAGGATCACATCAGGAACAATCGAGGGAGAGTAGTAAAAGGGAGAGCTAAGCTATAGGTAGAAGCCCTAACAGACCACAGCAGTGCACAGGGAAAGTTAAGAAGGGAAAGCGACAGGCCACTGGGCAAAGGGACAACAGACAGTGAAGAGATTGAAGAAAGGAAAGCTGCAATGGAGGCAACTAAATCGAATCAGGGGTTACATAGGGACAGGCAGTGGGAGAATGAAAGAGAAAGATCAGTTTTTGTTTATGGGCTCCAGGAAGCTGAAGGGAAAACTTACGAAGCAAGAAGACAAGGGGAGAAAAAAGCGATTGAAAGCATCATGAAAGCAATAGGAGAGTACTACCGGACATGATACCTCCCACTACCGTCCCATCACTCTTACCAGTTCAGTTTGCAAGGTGATGGAACGTCTAGTTAATAGACGTTTGATGTGGTATTTAGAGACACACAGTAGTCTCTCCACTAGTCAATATGGCTTTCGTAAGGACCGTTCTGCCATTGACCCCTTACTGAGCTTGGATACGTATATTCGTAATGCCTTTGCTAATAACCACTCGGTTATCGCTATCGTTTTTGACCTTGAGAAGGCTTATGACACAACTTGGAGGTATAATATCTTGGCCCAGGCCCACTCCTTAGGCCTCTGAGGCAATCTACAATTTTTTCCTTAAGGCCTTCTTAACTGAAAGACATTTCCGGATCCGGGTTAGTGATGTGCTTTCCCCGGAGTTTGTCCAAGCTGAAGGTGTTCCCCAGGGTTGTGTTCTGAGCACAACACTTTCTCCTTGCTATAAATAATCTGGCATCTGTTCTCCCATCCAATATTTGGTCATCGCTCTATGTGGATGACTTTGCAATAGCTTGTGCAGGTGCTGACTGTCACCTCATTGCAGTTTCCTCCAGCATGCCATCAACCGGGGTTTCGATTGGGCCACCACTCACGGGTTTAAATTTTCTAGTAGCAAAACTCACCAAATTATGTTTACTAGATGTTCAGTGGTCTCTGATCATCCATTGTACCTATACGGCTCACGTATCCCAGAACGTGATACAGTCACGTTTCTCGGCCTCCTGTTTGACTGCTGATTGTTTTGGAAACCTCACATTGCCTCTCTGAAGGCAACTTGTCATATCCAGCTGAACCTCCTTAAAATCCCAGCACATCTTTCATGGGGGGCTGATTGTAGAACTCCTTCGCCTGCATTCAGCCCTAATTTTATTGAAACTCGATTATGGTGACCAGATATATTCGGCTGCCTCCCCTGCTACTCTTTCCAGCCTTACTCTCATCCATCACCACGGACTGTGGTTATGCCTTAGTGTTTTTCGTTCTTCCCTGGTTGAGAGCCTCTATGTAGAAGCGAACATTCCATTCTTGTCCGATCATCGTGATGCACATTGCCTTCGCTATTATGTTCGCTCTCATGACCTCCGCAATCCTTCCATGTATAGGATTGTCACAGATGTTAGTAGACGCTCTTTATTTGTTCGTCGACCCTGTTTACTTCGTCCCTTTTCTCTTCGTCTACATTCGCTCTTGTCTTCCCTTCAGCTACCATCTTTCTATGTTCATGTGGCATCTCCTTTTCCCCTATTCCCTTTTGAAGTTCCTGCTATCCGTGTCTGTTCTTTTCCTCTACCTTGCGCTAAAGCCCAACTACGTACGGCAGCTTCTTGCTCTCTTTTTCTAGATCATTTTCGCTCTCATTCCCATGCCATCGCAGTGTACACCGATGGCCACCTGCTGGCTTGTTCTACCAGCGACCTAGCCACCTGCAGGCTTGTTCTTCCAGCTATCTAGCCACCTGCTGGCTTGTCTTTTGACGGTGTTGGATTCACAGCAGTGTTTCCGGACAGTGTCGTACGAGGGCATCTATTATCCCCGCCTAGCATATTTACGGCTGAATTGTATGCCATTCTTGTGGTGCTTATCCATATTGCATCTATGCCTGTGTCACCATTTGTGGTCGTTTCAGACTCCCTTAGTTCCTTACAAGCTATCCGAAAATTTGATACACCTCACCCTCTAGTTCTTCGTATCCAGCTTTGGTTACAACGTATCTCTAGCAAATGCAAAGATATTGTTTTTGTTGGGTCCCTGGTCATGTTGACGTACAGGGCAATGAACAGGCAGACTGCTGCGCGGTCGGCAGTACGTGACCTTCCAGTTTCATATAGAGGTGTTCCATTTACGGACTATTTTGCTGTCATTGCTACACTCCTTTATACCCATTGGTAACAACGCTGGTCTAATCTGCTACATAACAAACTTCATTCTATTAAATCGAGTATAGATTTCTGGCCTTCTTATTGTCACCAATGTTGAGGGTGGAGACTACTCTCTCCCGTCTTTGCATCGGCCACATTTGCCACATTCTGTTGGACTGTCCACTCTATCAACGAGCATGCAGAATTTACCTCCAACGTCGTCTTCGCTCTGCTGCCCTCACTTTACCTTCCCTTCTTGCTGATGGGCCCTCCTTCAATCCTGACTCTCTCATTGACTTTTTGACAGCAACTGATTTACTACACAAACTCGGCGATTTTGCCTTTAGCTCTCCCTCAGTCCCTGCTACCTTAATCTCTTACTACAATCTATCCCTGCACTATCCACTACCCCGCTGTGCTCCATACCCTCCTAATCATTTCTGGAGTGGAACCACAGTCAATGGCCTCCACTCCAGAACAACAGATATTAGTGCCAGGAAAAAAAGACCCCCTCCATACCACCAATACCACCAATCCAACGACATTCATCTTTGCAAATATACAGGGTCTAAAGCCAGCAACAAACAACAAGATACCTTACATCCGTGGACTGCTTAGAGAGTCAAATGCAATGTTTGCGGCTTTCACAGAGACAAACATAAAGGATCACTTGGA
The DNA here is from genome assembly GCA_009830355.1 of Cherax destructor. Taxonomy (NCBI): domain Eukaryota; kingdom Metazoa; phylum Arthropoda; class Malacostraca; order Decapoda; family Parastacidae; genus Cherax; species Cherax destructor. Next base: position 17,851 of record WNWK01020139.1, on the reverse strand, counting down.
CAATGAAATATGGATCCCTGGCTACAACCTATACAGATGTGACAGAGTGAACAGGCAAAAAGGGGGATGGGGTTGGCCTGTATATCACAGAGTCACTTATATGCTCAGAACTACTAAATGCCTCAAATGATGTAGTTGAAGTTTTAGAAGTAAAGATCGAGAATCAAAACCTGGTCATCGTGGTTGTATACAAGCCTCCGGATGCAACGTCCCAACAATTCCAGGAACAGCTTCTGAAAATTGACCAATGTCTGGAAAACCTTCCAGCCCCTGCCCCCAACATCTTGCTCCTGGGGGACTTCAACCTAAGGCACCTAAAATGGAGGAATATTGCAAATAATGTGGTAGCAGAGATAACACCAGGAGGCAGCTCAGATCAAAACTCGCACACACACGAGCTTTCAAATCTCTGCACCAAATTCACCTTAAACCAGCAAATAATAGAGCCTACAAGATTGGAGAATACACTGGACCTCATCTTCACTAACAATGATGATCTGATACGAAATGTCATCATATCAAAAACGATATACTCAGATCACAACATAATAGAGGTCCAGACATGCATGAGGGGGGCCCCAGATCGACAAAATGTGATCAGTCGCGAGGGAGCCTTCTCCAATTTCAACTTCAATAACAAAAACATAAGGTGAGACCAAGTATACCAAATCCTAAATGATATAAACTATGTCTAGAACAAATTAACTCTGTGGCACTTGAGGTTTGCTCAAGGCAAATTCCCTTAAGGAAAAGGAGAAGATGTAAACTAGAAAGAGAGAGGCGCTCCTATACAGGCGAAGGCAAAGAATAACAGAGCGGCTACAAGAGGCCAATATATCTGAAATACGTAGGGAGGCACTGGTCAGAGAAATAGCAAACATCGAATTAAAACTAAAGGAATCTTACAGGAATCAAGAAACGTGGAAAGAACTAAAAGTCATAAATGAAATTAAAGAAACCCAAAGTATTTATTTTCTTATGCCAAAACAAAGTCGAGAACAACATCCAGTATTGGGCCCCTACTAAAACGAGATAGGAATTACACAGATGACAGCAAGGAAATGAGTGAGTTACTAAAGTCCCAGAGAGACTACTGACTTCTGAACATGACTTGAAAAGGCGATAAACATGCCCATGCACTCCGCTCCAGGCCCGACTCATGGAACTCAGTGTTCATCAAGAACTGCAAGAAGCCTCTATCACGTGCTTTTAACATCCTATGGAGAGGGAGCATGGACACTGGGGTCGTCCGCAGTTACTAAAAACAATAGACATAGCCTCACTCCACAAAGGCGGCAGTAAAGCAATGGCAAAGAACTACAGAGCAATAGCGGTAACGTCCCATATCATAAAAATCTTTGAAAGGGTTCTAAGAAGCAAGATCGCCACTCATCTAGATAACCATCAATTACACAACCCAGGGCAGTATGGGTTTAGAGCAGGTCGCTCCTGTCTGTCCCAACTACTGGACCACTATGACAAGGTCCTGGATGCTCTAGAGGACAAACAGAATGCAGATGTTATATAAACAGATTTTGCAAAAGCCTTTGACAAGTGTGACCATGGTGTGATAGCACACAAAATGCGTGATAAAGGAATAACAGGAAAAGTTGGTAGATGGATCTATAATTTCTTAACAAGTAGAACACAAAGAGTAGTAGTCAACAGAGTAAAGTCTGAGGCAGCTACTGTGAAAAGCTCTGTTCCACAAGGCACAGTACTCGCTCCCATCCTGTTCCTCATCCTCATATCGGACATAGACAGGGATATAAGCCACAGTGCCGTGTCTTCCTTTGCAGATGACACCCGAATCTGTATGACAGTGTCCACCGTTGAAGTCACTGCAAGACTCCAAGCAGACATAAACCAAATCTTTAAATGGGCTGCAGAAAACAATATGAAGTTCAATGATGAGAAATTTCAATTACTCAGATACGGAAAATGTGAGAAATTAAAATCTCATCGGAGTACAAAACTAATTCCAACCACACAATAGAGCGAAAAACTAATGTCAAAGACCTGTGAGTGATCATGTCAGAGGATCTCACCTTCAAGGACCATAACACCGTAGCAATCGCATCTGCTAGAAAAATGACAGGATGGATAATGAGAACCTTCAAAACCAGGGATGCCAAGCCCATGTTGACACTATACAAATCGCTTGTTCTATCTAGGCTGGAATATTGCTGCACACTAACTGCACCTTTCAAGGCGGGTGAAATTGCTGACCTTGAAAATGTGCAGAGAACCTTCATGGCACACATAACTGCGATAAACCACCTCAATTACTGGGAACGCTTGAAGTTTCTAAACCTGTACTCCCTAGAACGCAGGCGGGAGAGATACATTGTTATATACACGTGGAAAATTATCGAGGGATTAGTACCAAACTTACACACGAAAACCACTCCCTGCGAAAGCAAAAGACTCGGCAGGCGATGTAACATCCCCGCAATGAAGAGCAGGGGTGCCACTAGCACGTTGAGGGACAACAAAATAAGTGTCAGGGGCCCAAGATTGTTCAACTGCCTCCCAGCATACATCAGGGGGATTACCAACAAACCCCTGGCTGTCTTCAAGCAGGCACTGGACAGGCACCTAAAGTCGGTACCTGACCAGCCAGGCTGTGGTTCGTACGTTGGACTGTTGGACTGCGTGCGGCCAGCAGTAACAGCCTGGTTGATCAGGCTCTGGTCCAACATGAGGCCTGGTCACAGACCGGGCCGCGGGGGCGTTGACCCCTGGAATTCTCTCCAGGTAAACTCCAGGTAATCATCCCTCTCCCTCTTACTACCCATTCTCCCTGCATCCTACCCTGCCCCGCTGTGCTGTATGACCCTTGTGGTTTAGCGCTTCTTTTGATTATAATAATAATAATATAAATGATCTGGCATGTGTTCTTCCATCTAATATTTGGTCATCACTCTACGTTGATGACTTTGCTATAGCTTGTGCAGGCGCTGATTGTCACCTCATTGCAGTTTCTCTCCAGAATGCTGTCAACCATGTTTCCAATTGGGCCATTACTCATAGATTTAAATTTTCTATTACTAAAACACACCAAATTACCTTCACTAGTTGTTCTATCATCCCTGATACTTCATTGTACCTGTATGGCTCACATATCCCTGAACGTGAGACTGTCAGGTTTCTTGGCCTTCTGTTTGACCGTCGGTTATCCTGGAAACATATTACCTACTTCAAGGCAACTTATCATAGCCGGCTGACACTCCTTAAAATCCTCGCTCATCTTTCATCACCATTGATTATGTTATGCCACGGTGCTTTTCCCTCCTCACCTGTTGAGAGTCTATATGCAGAGGCGAATATTCCATCCTTGAACGATCGCCGTGATGTTCATGCTAACTTGATGGGTAAGGTGTGGAAGAAAATTCTCTCACACAATGACAGCAGAATATTCAACAATAACCACTACCTGTGGGTCGGGTCAACCAGTGGCGTGACGAAAACTGGGAAGACTTCCACCCAATACCATCAATCGATGCATCTTCTCTGAAATCCGATCACCCTCTCACTAAGCCAATCACCCTTAGGGAAATGACCCAAGGGAAACTCCCACGTATTTCCTATTCTCGCGTTGCTAAAAGTCTCCCCACTTTTGGGGTCCCAACTAGCGCAGCTTCCTCTGTGGTCGCCCCATCCTCAGTCATCCCAGTCTCGAATTATTTTGCTGTTCTTGGCTCCGATGTTCCTACCTAGGCACCCCATACTGTCCAAACCCCTTCCTCTACTCACTCACACAGTTCTGTGTCTACACGCCCTCGTCCAACACCTCCTCCTCCTCACCACCCCTCTTCTTCTCAGAAGTCCAGCAAAAAAAAAAAAACATTGTTAAACTCTCCTCTCTCCCCTCCTTCCCTTCTCCATCCTGCACATTTTTACTTCCCAGTTTCTATGCCTGGTTTCTCACCTTCAACTAGTTCTGCTACATGTGTGGAGGTTCATCCTCCTCCTCGTTCGATACCTTCATCCCCTGTCCCCTCGCAAGTTTCTTCCTCTACTGCCCCTTCCCAGGTCACTTCCACCCCTGTCCCCTCGCAAATCCCTTCAAGAACTGGAGGCAACACTCTCTGCTTGCCGATCATCGGCAGCTGGGCCAGACGGCATACATATTCGTATGATACAGCATTTGCATCAGTCTGCTCTTACTGTCCTCTTACGACTCTTTAATCTCATATGGTCGCAAGGAGTTCTTCCCCAGCTGTGGAAGTCTGATATTGTTCTCCTTTTATGCAAACCAGGTACTACGGGGCATGATACCTCCCACTACCGTCCCATCGCTCTTACCAGTGCAGTTTGCAAGGTGATGGAACGTCTAGTTAACAGACGTTTGATGTGGTATTTAGAGACGCACAATAGTCTCTTCACTAGTCAATATGGCTTTCGTAAGGGCCGTTCTGCCATTGACCCCTTATTGAGCTTAGATACGTATATTCAAAATGCCTTTGCTAATCACCAATCGGTTATCGCCATCTTTTTCGACCTTGAGAAGGCTTATGAGACAACTTGAAGGTATAATATCTTGGCCTAGGCCCTCCTTAGGCCTCCGAGGCAATCTACTATTTTTCCTTAAGGCCTTCATAACCGAAAGACATTTCCGTGTCCGGATTGGTAATGAGCTTTCCCCTGAACTTGTCCAAGCTGAAGGTGTCCCCCAGGGTTGTGTTCTGAGCACAACTCTCTTTCTGCTTGCTATAAATAATCAGGCATCTGTTTTCCCATCCAATATTTGGTCATCGCTCTATGTGGATGACTTTGTTATAGCTTGTGCAGGTGCTGACTGTCACCTCATTGCAGTTTCCCTCCAGCATGCTATCAACTGGGTTTCTGATTGGGCCACCACTCACGGGTTTAAATTTTCTAGTGGCAAAACTCATCAAATTACGTTTACTAGACGTTCAGTGGTCTCCGATCATCCATTGTACCTATACTCCAGTCCAGTCAGTATGTCGGATGGACAAGATACGGCTCATGTATCCAGAAATGTGATACAATCAGGTTTCTAGGCCTCCTGTTTGACCGTCGATTGTCCTGAAAACCTCACATTACCTCTCTGAAGGCAACTCGTCATAGCCGGCTGAACCTCCTAAAAACCCTCGCACATCTTTCATGGGGGGCTGATCGTAGAACTCTCCTTCGCCTGCATTCAGCCTTAATATTATCGAAACTCGATTATGGTGACCTCCTGCTACTCTTTCCATCCTTAATCCCGTCCATCACCAGGGATTGCGTTTATGCCTTAGTGCATTTCGTTCTTCCCCGGTTGAGAGCCTCTATGTAGAAGCGAACATTCCATCCTTGTCCGATCGTCGTGATGCACATTGCATTCGCTATTACGTTCGCTCTCATGACCTCCGCAATCCTTCCATGTATAGGATTGTCACAGATGTTAGTAGGCGCTCTTTATTTGTCCGTTGCCCCTGTTTACTTTGTCCCTTTTCTCTTCATCTACATTCACTCTTGTTTTCCCCTTCAGCTACCACCTTTATACGTTCATGTGACATCTCCTTTGCCCTACCCCCTTGGGAAGTTCCTGCTGTCCGTGTCTGTTCTATTCCTTTACTTTGCGCGAAAGCCCAACTACCTACGGCGGCTTCTCGCTCTTTTTCTAGAACCACTTCCGTTCTCATTCCCATGCCATCGCAGTGTACTGAATAGTGATTATGGAAGGAACACTGTGTCATGGTGTTTTATACTGGGTAGTGATTGTGGAAGGAACACTGTGTCATGGTGTTTTATACTGGATAGTGATTGTGGAAGGAACACTGTGTCATGGTGTTTTATACTGGGTAGTGATTGTGGAAGGAACACTGTGTCATGGTGTTTTATACTGGGTAGTGATTATGGAAAGAACACTGTGTCATGGTGTTTTATACTGGGTAGTGATTGTGGAAGGAACACTGTGTCATGGTGTTTTATACTGGATAGTGATTATGGAAGGAACACTGTGTCATGGTGTTTTATACTGGGTAGTGATTGTGGAAGGAACACTGTGTCATGGTGTTTTATACTGGGTAGTGATTATGGAAAGAACACTGTGTCATAGTGTTTTATACTGGGTAGTGATTGTGGAAGGAACACTGTGTCATGGTGTTTTATACTGGGTAGTGATTGTGGAAGGAACACTGTGTCATGGTGTTTAATACTGGGTAGTGATTGTGGAAGGAACACTGTGTCATGGAGTTTTATACTGAATAGTGATTGTGGATTGAACACTGTATCATGTTGTTTTATACGAGGTAGTGATTGTTGAAGAAACACTGTGGCATGGTATTTTATACTGGGTAGTGATTGTTAAAGGAATACTGTGTCATGGAGTTTTATACTATGAAGTGATTGTGGAAGTAACACTGTGTAATGGTGTTTGATACTGAGTAGTGATTGTGGAAAGAACAATGTGTCATGATGTTATATACTGCGTAGTGATTGTGTAAGGAACACTGTCACGGTGTTTTATACTAGATAGTCATTGTGGTAGGAACACAGTGTCATGGTGCTTTATACTGTGAAGTGATTGTGGAAGAAACACTGTGTCATGGTGTTTTTATACTGGGTAGTGATTGTGATGCAAGAAGGACTTAGTCACAGTAGGTGACTATATCTAACATTAAATTAATAATTAATATTAAGGTACACTGTGTCATGGTGTTTTATTATTTGTATTGATTGCGAAAGGAACACTGTCTCAAGGTGTTTTATACTGGGTACTAATTGTGGAAGGAACACTGTGTCATGGTATTTTATACTGGGTAGAAAATGTAAATTGCACTGTGTCATGGTGTTTTATACCGGGAAATGATTGTTAAAGGAACACTGTGTCAAGGTGTTTTTTACTGGGTACCCATTGTGGAAGGAACACTGGGTAGTGATTGTGGATCGAACACTGTATCATGGTGTTTTATACTAGGTAGTGATTGTGGATTGAACACTGTATCATGGTGTTTTATACTAGGTAGTGATTGTGGAAGGAACACTGTATCATGGTGTTTTATACTGGGTAGCGATTGTGGAAGGAACACTGTATCATGGTGTTTTATACTAGGTAGTGATTGTTGAAGGAACACTGTGTCATGGTGTTTTATACTGGGTAGTGATTGTTGAAGGAACACTGTGTCATGGTGTTTTATACTGGGTAGTGATTGTGGAAGGAACACTGTGTCATGACACTTTACAGATCGCTTGTTCTATCTAGGCTGAATATTGCTGTACACTAACTGCACCTTTCAAGGCGGGTGAAATTGCTGACCTTGAAAATGTGCAGAGAACCTTCACCGCACGCATAAGTGCGATAAACCACCTCAACTACTGGGAACGCTTGAAGTTCCTAAACCTGTACTCTCTAGAACGCAGGCGGGAGAGATACATTATTATATACACATGAAAAATTATCGAGGGATTAGTACCAAACTTGCACACGAAAATCACTCCCTACGAAAGCAAAAGACTCGGCAGGCGACGTAACATCCCCCCAATGAAGAGCAGGGGTGCCACTAGCACGTTGAGGGACATCACAATAAGTGTCAGGGGCCCAGGATTGTTCAACTGCCTCCCAGCATACATAAGGGGGATTATCAACAAACCCCTGGCTGTCTTCTAGCAGGCACTGGACAGGCACCTCAAGTCGTTACCTGATCAGCCAGGCTGTGGTTCGTACGTTGGACTGTGTGCGGCCAGCAGTAACAGCATGGTTGATCAGGCTCTGGTCCAACATGAGGCCTGGTCACGGACCGGGCCGCGGGAGCGCTGACTCCTGGAATTCTCTCCAGGTAAACTCCAGGTATACTGGGTAGTGATTGTTGAAAGAACACTGTGTCATGGTGTTTTATACTGGGTAGTGATTGTGGAAGGAACAATGTGTCATGGTGTTTTATACTGGGTAGTGATTGTGCAAGTAACACTGTGTCATGGTGTTTTATACTGGGAAGTGATTGTGCAAGGAACACTGTGTCATGGTGTTTTATACTGTATAGTGATTGTTGAAGGAACACTGTGTCATGGTGTTTTATACTGGGTAGTGATTGTGCAAGGAACACTGTGTCATGGTGTTTTATACTGGGTAGTGATTGTGCAAGGAACATTGTGTCATGGTGTTTTATACTAGCTAGTGATTGTGGAAGGAACACTGTGTCATGGTGTTTTATACTGGGTAGTGATTATGGAAGGAATACTGTGTCATGGTGTTTTATACTGTATAGTGATTGTTGAAGGAACACTGTGTCATGGTGTTTTATACTAGCTAGTGATTGTGGAAGGAACATTGTGTTATGGTGTTTTATACTGTATAGTGATTGTGGAAGGAACACTGTGTCATGGTGTTTTATACTGGGTAGTGATTATGGAAGGAACACTGTGTCATGGTGTTTTGTACTCTGTAGTAATTGTGGAAAGAACACTGTGTCATGGTGTTTTATACTGGGTAGTGATTATGGAAGGAACAGTGTGTCATTGTGTTTTATTCTGGGTAGTGATTGTGGAAGGAACACTGTGTCAAGGTGTTTTATACTAGGTAGTGATTGTGGAAGGAACACTGTGTCATTGTGTTTTATACTGGGTAGTGATTGTGGAAGGAACACTGTGTTATACTTGGTAGTGATTGTGGAAGGAACACTGTGTTATGGTGTTTTATTCTATATAGTGATTGTGAAAAGAACACTCTGTCATGGTGTTTTATACTGGGTAGTGATTGTGGAATGAACACTGTGTCATTGTGTTTTATAATGGGTAGTGATTGTGGAAGGAACACTGTGTCATGGTGCTTTTTTCTGGGTAGTGATTGTGGAATTAACTCTGTGTCATGGTGTTTTATACTGGGTAGTGATTTTGGAAGAAACACTGTGTCATGGTGTTTTATACTGGGTATTGATTGTGGAAGAAACACTGTGTCATGGTGTTTTATACTGGGTAGTGATTGTGGAAGAAACACTGTGTCATGGTGTTATGCAGGTTTCTGGATGACATTTAAATATACGAAGAAGTGTGCCATAAATTTCAGGTAATTAGGAAAAACAGTAATAATAATGTATAACCTTTAGATAAATGTAAATGATAATTTTAGAAATATGCTGTGCTTTTGGTGAATACTGTAAAGTAAGTTTAAGCGGTGAAATAAGGAAATCCAGCTAGGGATTTATTTTCCAAATGTTTGTGGTGAGGAGGTTGGCGTCGCTTGGGTTACACATGGCGGCAGCATGGTAGCAGCGGGTGAGACGGAGCCTGGGTTCAGCTAAGTTTGTGATGTTGTATTCCCTTTTTGTGTAGCTAACTCAAGCCATAGGCACTTTTGATGGTGTACCAGTACACACCCTGGGCTCGGACATGGTCGGGGCCCGGAAGGACGAGTGTGGACTGAAGAAATAGGAGATGTGTTCTGGAGGATGGGAGCGGTGGCTGGGCTGACTGTATAGTGAATTGTTTTGTTTTTGAAGTGACCACCCGGCCGCTTTCTCCGTCCTGTACTGTTTTTGAGGGGGTTTGGCTAAATGATATGTGAAGAGGTGTGTTTGGACTGTACATAGTTTAATATAAGTAAATAAATTTATATTTTCTTACCTAGGAATTTTTGTGTGGAAACTTCTGATACCCTAACCCAGTGAAGCACTAAACCACACTGGTAATACCAGCTTTGTTTATGGGGATAGACCTGGAAGGCCTAGTTTTACAGGTGTTTTGTGTAACTTTTACCCTTTGCCCTTAGACAAGGCATTAGGCCTCAGGAAAACCCCAATTTCTGCGTAACATGGGGGCCTGTATATGGGAGAATTATCAAATTTTGTGGTAATTCAAGTTTGCAACCTAGAAAGTTAATAATCATACTTTATTGGGTTGGTTAGAGGAAGGATTCACTAGAAAATACCTACACTAAAATGTGGCCTTACTTTTGCAGGTGTAGTACTCAGGTTACTGCTAGTTTTGTGTGAAATAGGTCTAATTTTTTTAGTTATTAGTACCCATAATTTTTCTGGGACCTAATTTACCTTTGCAGGTGCTCTATTGCTTATTTTTATTGTTATTAATACCTCTTGTTATTAATACCAGTATTTTTGGGGAACAATTTGCCTTTGCAGGTGCAATACCCCAGGTTTTATTTGTTTTGTGTGCAATAGTGCTGATTTTATCGTTATTAATACCAGTATTTTGGGGGGTACAATTTGCCTTTGCAGGTGCAATAACCCCAGATTTTATTTGTTTTGTTTGCAGTATTGCTGATTTTTTAGGTGTTATTAATACATATTTTTGTTGAATAATTTACACTTGCAGGTGCAATATTGGTGATTTTTAAGGGTGTTAATAATACAAATTTCGGTGCATAATTTACCTTTGCAAGTGCAATATGGTTGGTTTTCTTGTTATTAATACCTAATATTTTTTTTTTGAGATATTTTTCCTTGGCAGGTGAAATAGCTCTATTTTTCTGCCAGATTTTTTGTGTGCTATCCTGTTTAATTTTTGGGAGTTCCAGGATAATTACTCCTTGTGTTTCTTATAATAATTTTGTGTGATTTATTATTTTTTATAAGTTGTGGTAGATAGCAAGTGTTTGTGCTACCTTTTCCCAAAATGTCTCACAGTGGTGAACTTGCTGGGGTTGTTGTGGGTGATGGAGGAAACCCTGGGTTAGGTTCCACTGGTAGGGACCTGGATAAGGAAGAACAACTTATGAGGTTGAAATTGGACATAATTGAGCAACAAAAAGACTTGTTAAGGATTGAACGTACAAAGATCCAAGAACTACAAGACTTAGAAAGGTTAAAGCAAACCACCAACAGGTGTGTAAATGCGTTTCATTTGGACAAAGCCATAAAATTTGTGCCCAAGTTCCTCGAGAAAGACCCAGACCAGTTTTTTCTCTTATTTGAAAGTACAGCCAAATCCCAAGATTGGCCGGAAAAGGAATGGGCTACATTAGCACGTACACAATTAGTTGGTAAAGGCTTACAGGCAGTTAGTTCTCTAGAGGGACCAGACTTTGCTGATTATAAGAAGCTAAAGGAGGTAGTTTTATTGTCTTATCAGATTTTGCCAGAAAGGTATCGGCAGAAGTTTAGAGGGCTTAAATTTCAAGCAGGGCAGTCTCTCATAGATTATGGTAGGAAGAAGATGTCACTTTTAGACAGGTGGTGGCTCTCCAAAGATGTGGTTGACAGTTAGAGAGAGGGGTACTAATCTTGCTGAGGATCTTGAAAAATGCTCCTCCTACCTTAAGGCATATCTGGAGGAGAAGGATCCGGATGATTTAAGAACATAAGAACATAAGAAAGGAGGAACACTGCAGCAGGCCTGTTGGCCCATACTAGGCAGGTCCTTCACATTCCATCCCACTAACAGAATATTTGTTCAACCTAATTTTCAATGCTACCCAAGATTAATAATTTATTTACTCATAAGAACATAAGAACATAAGAAAGGAGGAACACTGCAGCAGGCCTGTTGCCCATATAGGCAGGCTCTTCACAATCCATCCCCACTAACAGAACATTTGCCAAGCCAATTTCAAGCACCCAAGAAACTAATTATTGTTATTAATACCTCTGTTATTAATACCATATTTTGGCAATTGCCTTTGCAGGTCAAACCCCTTTCACTCATGAATTTTATCAAATCTAATTTTTAGTTAAATACCAAGGGTCCATTTGCTTTCGCAATAACCCTCAGCATTTTATTTTTTTCACTATCTGATTTTAATTAATACTATTTCCTTTTGAATAATTTAACTTCTGAATCATTGGTGTTTTTAGGGGAATAATACATTCAGACATAATTATACCCTTTGCAATCAATATGTTTTCCTTGTATACCTGATCATGTCTTCTTGACTCATTTACGCTTACAAGTGAAATAGTTAATTTTAGTCTCAGATTTTTCTTCGTAAGGAGAGTTCAATAATCTATACCTTTAGTCATTCTACTGAATAATTTTTAATGAATTTATTCATTTGTAATATGGAGATCCAGAACTGAGCTACTTTAATCTAGGGTGAGGCCTTCTGGGTGATGTGATGAGGAGAAACCCTGGCGTTGGCCACTTAGGGACCTGGATAGGAAGAACACTAGGTAACATGAATAATTGGCAACAAGATTGTTAAGTTACGTCAGAAGATAAGCTCTAAGATTAGTAAAGCTGTTAACAAACCATCTGCAACAGTGGCTAAATGCGTTTATTTGGACAAACCATAAATTGTGCCCAAGTTCTGGAAACCCGACAGTTTCATTTGAAGTCTGCAATTTATCTAAGATTGCAAAATGCTCTTAGCACTACCACAATTAGTTGGTCTAAATCTTCAGGCAGTTAGTTCTCTAGGACAGTCTATTTAACAAGCTAAGAGTATTTATTGTCTTCGATTTTGCTCAGAGTATGGCATGAGTTTCCTCAATTCAAGCAGCATATCTCATAAGATTATGGCTAGAAGAGAGATTCAACTTTTAGAAGGTATTCGGTTACTCTCCAAAATGTCGCGTTGATCAGCATGACGAATGCGACTTAATCTCTGGAGGACTTTGAAAGTCTCTGAAGTACGGGAAGAAGGTCCAGATAAGACTAAGACTGTAAAAAACACTAGCAACTCTTTTGTGCATCTAGACAGCCTCAATTATTTACTAAGAATTTTGTTAACTAATTGTTAGGCAAAGTTAATCCATGCTGGGTATTTACTCATGTGCAATTCCCACCCAAATCCAACCCCTTTCACTCATGAATTTATCCAACCTAAATTTAAAACTACCCAAGGTCCTTGCTTCAATACCCCTACTAGGCAGACTGTTCCACTCATCAACTACCCTATTACCAAACCAATACTTTCCTATATCTTTCTAAATCTAAACTTATCTAACTTGAATCCATTATTGCGGGTTTCTCTTGGAGAGATACCCTCAAGACCTATTTATATCCCCTTGTTAATACCCATTTTCCACTTGTATACCTCGATCATGTCTCCCTCATTCTACGTCTTACAAGTGAATGTAATTTAAGGGTCTTCAATCTTTCTTCGTAAGGAAGATTTCTAATGCTATGTATTAATTTAGTCATTCTACGCTGAATGTTTTCTAATGAATTTATGTCCATTCTGTAATATGGAGACCAGAACTGAGCTGCGTAATCTAGGTGAGGCCTTACTAATGATAAGAACATAAGAACATAAGAAAGGAGGAACACTGCAGCAGGCCTGTTGGCCCATACTAGGCAGGTCCTTCACAATCCATCCCACTAACAGAATAATTGCCCAACCTAATTTTCAATTCTACCCAAGAAATAAGCTTTGAAGATTCTATTAAAGCTGTAATATAACCTCTGGACTTCTGTTGCTAACACTTCTTGATATAAATCCCAGTAATCTATTTGCCTTATTACGTACGCTAAGGCATTGCTGTCTTGGTTTATTGTTGCTGCTTACCATCACCCCCAAGTCCTTCTCGCAATCTGTATGGCTAAGTTCTACGTTATTTAACTGACTGAACCATCTTTGCTGTGCTTCCGTTATTAGCTACCTGAGATTGGATGATGGTTTCCCTCGACTACGAGCAGCTATATCTCCAAATGAAGGCGGAATTAACGGAAGCTAGAAGAGAGATTCAACGTTTGAAGGGTATATGCAAGGATTATCCCCGGAACAATGTCGCCGATGATCAGACCAACGAATGGATGCTAGTCGAATCTGAAGGGACGAAGCTGAAGTTGAAGAAGGTCCAGGAGACTGCTGTGAAAACCAGCAACTCTTTCTCCTTGTTATCAGACGAATGTGAAGACATCCCAGCGAAGACCATCTCTACTAAGACCGTCGAGAACGTCATAAGAACATAAGAACATAAGAAAGGAGGAACACTGCAGCAGGCCTGTTGGCCCATACTAGGCAGGTCCTTCACAATCCATCCCACTAACAGAATAATTGCCCAACCTAATTTTCAATTCTACCCAAGAAATAAGCTTTGAAGATTCTATTAACTCAAGTGCGAGTCCCACTCAAATCCAACCCCTCTCACTCATGAATTTATCCAACCTAAATTTGAAACTACCCAAGGTCATAGCTTCAACGACCCTACTAGGCAGACTGTTCCACTCATCAACTACCCTATTTCAAAACCAATATTTTCCTATATCCTTTCTAAATCTAAACTTATCCAATTTGAATCCATTATTGCGGGTTCTCTCTTGGAGAGATATCCTCAAGACCTTATTTATATCCCCCTTATTAATACCCATCTTCCACTTATATACCTCGATCATGTCTCCCCTCATTCTTCGTCTTACAAGTGAATGTAATTTAAGGGTCTTCAATCGTTCTTCATACGGAAGATTTCTAATGCTATGAATTAACTTTGTCATTCGTCGCTGAATGTTTTCTAACGTCTATCCAATAAGCCTCACGTCTATCCAATAAGCCTCACGTCTATCCAATAAGCCTCACGTCTATCCAATAAGCCTCACGTCTATCCAATAAGCCTCACGTCTATCCAATAAGCCTCACGTCTATCCAATAAGCCTCACGTCTATCAATAAGCCTCACGTCTATCCAATAAGCCTCACGTCTATCCAATAAGCCTCACGTCTATCCAATAAGCCTCACGTCTATCCAATAAGCCTCACGTCTATCCAATAAGCCTCACGTCTATAGTAGGCAAATTATTAGAATCAATTATAGCTGATATTATCAGAAGTCACCTTGAAGAACATAATTTGATTAATGAATCTCAGCATGGGTTTACGAGAGGTCGTTCCTGCCTGACAAATTTACTGACGTTTTTCAATAAAACATTTGAGGCAGTAGACAGTGATAAAGAATATGATATAGTTTACTTGGATTTCAGTAAGGCCTTCGATAGAGTACCTCACAAGAGACTCTTAAGAAAGGTGGCAGCTCATGGTATAGGAGGTAAAGTTCTAGCATGGATAGAGGCATGGCTTACCAATAGAAAGCAGAGAGTTTCCATTAATGGGGTCAAATCTGAATGGGGATTTGTCACTAGTGGCGTTCCACAAGGATCAGTTTTGGGCCCATTGTTGTTCATAATTTACATTAATGACCTTGATGAAGGAATTGCAAGTGACATGAGTAAATTTGCTGATGATACAAAAATAGGCCGTATAATTCATTCTGAGGAGGATAACAGTGAACTCCAGGAGGATTTGGATAAATTAATGTCTTGGTCTGAAAAGTGGCAGATGAAGTTCAATGTGGACAAGTGTAAGGTGCTTGTCGTTGGTAATGAAAATATCCCTTGAATTTATAAACTAGGTGAAGTTGAGCTTGATCATACAGAATGTGAAAAAGACTTGGGAGTCATGGTAAGCAGAAATCTAAAGCTAAGACAACAGTGCCTAAGTGTGCGCAATAAGGCTAACAGATTACTAGGATTTATTTCAAGAAGTATAAGCAACAGAAGTCCAAAAGTTATTTTACAGCTCTATACATCACTAGTGAGACCTCATTTGGATTATGCAGCTCAGTTTTGGTCTCATTACTACAGGATGGATATAGATTCATTGGAGAACATACAAAGAAGAATGACTAAAATGATTTACAGTATAAGAAATCTCCCGTATGAAGATAGACTTAGAGCGTTGAATCTCCACTCTCTGGAGAGACGTAGAATGAGGAGATATCATCGAGGTGTACAAGTGGATGATGGGCATAAACAAAGGAGATATTAATAAAATACTGAGGATATCGAACCAAGTAAGAACGAGAAATAACGGATTTAAATTGGATAAATTTAGATTTAGAAAGGACATAGGCAAGTACTGGTTTTCGAACAGAGTTGTAGATGCGTGGAACAATCTTCCGAGTACTGTGATAGAGGCTAGGACCTTGGGTGGCTTTAAAAAGAGATTGGACAAATATATGAGTGGGAGGGGCTGGGTTTGATTTGTGTCGTGAGTACGGGAATAAATTTTTAGGTAGTGGTGGTTTTGATAAGGACCTGCCTTGTATGGGCCAGTAGGCCTTCTGCAGTGTTCCTCCATTCTTATGTTCTTATGTTCTTATTCTGTAAAATGGAGACCAGAACTGAGCTGCATAATCTAGGTGAGGCCTTACTAATGATGTATAAAGCTGTAATATAACCGCTGGACTTCTGTTGCTTACACTTCTTGATATAAATCCCAGTAATCTATTTGCTTTATTTCTTACGCTTAGGCATTGCTGACTTGGTTTGCTGACCATAATTTGATTAATGATACAAGCCATCAGTTCCTGAAGAATTCAAATTAACTAATATTACTGTCACGAGGGACATGGTTATCAAACAGATAGATAAACTGAAGCAAAATAAGTCCCCGGGACCCGACGAGTTGTTTTCCAGGGTACTTAAAGAATGCAAAATGGAACTTAGTCAGTTATTAACGAATGTGTTTAATACGTCCATCCTAACTGGTGTTGTGCCAGAGATGTGGAAGATAGCTAATGTAGTTCCTATATTCAAATCAGGGGATAAGACCATTCCATCAAATTACCGTCCAATAAGCCTCACGTCTATAGTAGGCAAATTATTAGAATCAATTATAGCTGATATTATCAGAAGTCACCTTGAAGAACATAATTTGATTAATGAATCTCAGCATGGGTTTACGAGAGGTCGTTCCTGCCTGACAAATTTACTGACGTTTTTCAATAAAACATTTGAGGCAGTAGACAGTGATAAAGAATATGATATAGTTTACTTGGATTTCAGTAAGGCCTTCGATAGAGTACCTCACAAGAGACTCTTAAGAAAGGTGGCAGCTCATGGTATAGGAGGTAAAGTTCTAGCATGGATAGAGGCATGGCTTACCAATAGAAAGCAGAGAGTTTCCATTAATGGGGTCAAATCTGAATGGGGATTTGTCACTAGTGGCGTTCCACAAGGATCAGTTTTGGGCCCATTGTTGTTCATAATTTACATTAATGACCTTGATGAAGGAATTGCAAGTGACATGAGTAAATTTGCTGATGATACAAAAATAGGCCGTATAATTCATTCTGAGGAGGATAATAGTGAACTCCAGGAGGATTTGGATAAATTAATGTCTTGGTCTGAAAAGTGGCAGATGAAGTTCAATGTGGACAAGTGTAAGGTGCTTGTCGTTGGTAATGAAAATATCCCTCGAATTTATAAACTAGGTGAAGTTGAGCTTGATCATACAGAATGTGAAAAGACTTGGGAGTCATGGTAAGCAGAAATCTAAAGCCAAGACAACAGTGCCTAAGTGTGCGCAATAAGGCTAACAGATTACTAGGATTTATTTCAAGAAGTATAAGCAACAGAAGTCCAAAAGTTATTTTACAGCTCTATACATCACTAGTGAGACCTCATTTGGATTATGCAGCTCAGTTTTGGTCTCCTTACTACAGGATGGATATAGATTCATTGGAGAACATACAAAGAAGAATGACTAAAATGATTTACAGTATAAGAAATCTCCCGTATGAAGATAGACTTAGAGCGTTGAATCTCCACTCTCTGGAGAGACGTAGAATGAGGGAGATATCATCGAGGTGTACAAGTGGATGATGGGCATAAACAAAGGAGATATTAATAAAATACTGAGGATATCGAACCAAGTAAGAACGAGAAATAACGGATTTAAATTGGATAAATTTAGATTTAGAAAGGACATAGGCAAGTACTGGTTTTCGAACAGAGTTGTAGATGCGTGGAACAATCTTCCGAGTACTGTGATAGAGGCTAGGACCTTGGGTGGCTTTAAAAGAGATTGGACAAATATATGAGTGGGAGGGGCTGGGTTTGATTTGTGTCGTGAGTACGGGAATAAATTTTTAGGTAGTGGTGGTTTTGATAAGGACCTGCCTTGTATGGGCCAGTAGGCCTTCTGCAGTGTTCCTCCATTCTTATGTTCTTAT
>WNWK01020138.1:0-36401 GCA_009830355.1 Cherax destructor | reverse complement strand
GTTTTTAAGAGAAGGTATAACAAGACAGTTTTTAAAGAAGGTATAACAAGACAGTTTTTAAGAGAAGGTATAACAAGACAGTTTTTTAAGAGAAGGTATAACAAGACAGTTTTTTAAGAGAAGGTATAACAAGACAGTTTTCATACAGAAGAACCAACATATTCTCTGATATGTTTCTCTGTCCTTTTACTGTATAATGCATTTCTGGCAATTTTTAAGATTTGTCAGTAAAAGTTTTTGGATGTTTTAGATCATATGCTATTTCATAAATCTTCAATATTTCCTCATTTTTGTTAACTCTGGGCTGCAGCTACACAACTCTCAAGAACATGAAGGAGAACACAGAATTTTGAACTTTATGTGATGAATAGTGTACACGACAGATATTCGCTGATTTTCTATATACCGTACTTTCAACTTAAATTATTGGTTATTTTAATGATTAAAACGTCTAAAAATAACAATTATTTTGATCAGACTTAACATTAAACGTAACGGATGAAATTGTTTATGTCCATATTTTTGGGCATTAAGTATAGAATGTCATCCAAATATCTGTACTATTTATCTTCAACATGAAGAATTCTGTTAGACAGTCTGGTTTAAAAAAAAAAACATACACAAATTGCCAAGGACGGATGAAACACGATTTCCCCTGCCTTACCAAATTTTTGAGTAAAATTCGCCATTAAACACAAATTTTGCATCAACAAAAGTTTAATAAGCTCAATGATTGTAGACACAGGCAAGGGTTAATTATAATTACACAGGTCCTCAGATAGGAAACTTAACAAGTCATCAACTGGGGCTTTCCAGAACAACGATGTGACATCAAAACTAATCATACTGTAATCATTTAGGTCAGTCATGGTGTATAATTTGTCATCAAATCAATATTATTTACATTAAAGTTGGAAACTTTCTACAATAGTGTTCAATATATCTAATATCCATTTGGATAATTTGTAGGCGACTGAGCTAATGGAACTAATTATGTGCCTGGCTTAATTACTTGGTTTGTATGTTTTGATTAAGCCATACATGTATGTTAAGATGGGTTGGTAATCATAATTGGCTTAATTAGTTCATCTTTGTCCTTTAATAGTCGTTTTATTGAGGTTACTGTTAACTGAATCTAAGAGATTCTTTTTGAGTTTGAAATAAACATAGATCTGTATCATTCAAGATATTATTCATATTATCTTGGTAATCAGTTTTAGTCATAATTATTACTGCATTTATTTTATCAGCTTCAGTAACATTTTCTTATGATTAGTAACATTTTCTTATGATTAGTAACATTTTCTTATGATTAGTAACATTTTCTTATGATTAGTAACATTTTCTTAAAATTAGTAACATTTTCTTATGATTAGTAACATTTTCTTAAAATTAGTAACATTTTCTTATGATTAGTAACATTTTCTTATGATTAGTAACATTTTCTTATGATTAGTAACATTTTCTTATGATTAGTAACATTTTCTTATGATTAGTAACATTTTCTTAAAATTAGTAACATTTTCTTATGATTAGTAACATTTTCTTAAAATTAGTAACATTTTCTTATGATTAGTAACATTTTCTTATGATTAGTAACATTTTCTTAAAATTAGTAACATTTTCTTATGATTAGTAACATTTTCTTAAAATTAGTAACGTTTTCTTATGATTAGTAACATTTTCTTATGATTAGTAACATTTTTAAAATTAGTAACATTTTCTTAAAATTAGTAACATTTTCTTATGATTAGTAACATTTTCTTAAAATTAGTAACATTTTCTTATGATTAGTAACATTTTCTTAAAATTAGTAACGTTTTCTTATGATTAGTAACATTTTCTTATGATTAGTAACATTTTCTTAAAATTAGTAACATTTTCTTAAAATTAGTAACATTTTCTTATGATTAGTAACATTTTCTTAAAATTAGTAACGTTTTCTTATGATTAGTAACATTTTAAATCTCTGAAGGTAACTGCGAAGATTTAGTTTCATCATGGAACTAGGAACGGTGCCTTAATTATATTAATTTCACTAATGGGTAAATCGGTAGTTTTATCCAAGTTGCAATTCTTTTTTTCAATTTCCACATTACTGATATTTTTTAAGTGGCTGAACAACTTAGAAACGTAGCGCAGCGGTTGTGTTCTTATCTAATGCTACATTTGATAAGTTAATTATATAATTCTTTTTAGCATGTTTAATCTAATCAGAATTTTTAATTAGATTTTCTAATTTGCGTTTCAGTTTATTTTTTTGAGCTCACTTTAAACTCTTCAGAGTTTGTTGTAGCAATGAGCTAACATATTCTGTGTCCATTCCAGTCATACATCTTGAGTAAAGCAATATTTGTTTTTTATCTTAATAGTTTGAATGTCTCATTTCCTTCAATCCGGAAGGGGTTGACTAGGGTATAGTATGGTTGATTGATGTGTGGTTGGTTAGGCGTGGGTATACAGGGTTGAAGCTAGGATGGGTTGGGTCGGGGTGGTATCGTGGGTGTCCGATTTTTGGACGTTTCGGGGGTTTTATGGGGTTGTAGGTAATTTTTCAGGTGTGTGTTGACTCAGACTTGGAGTGATGTTGGTTGGGGGGGGTCATAGGGGTCATGGACGCATGGGGTTTTCCTCTAGGATGTAGTAGTGTAATCTAAAGTTAAACTAGTAGGGTTTGTCGGTGGTGATGTGCTGGCAGTTTGCATTTATGTGGCAGGTTGGAGGTTAGGAGGTATTAGGTGTTAGACAACCGACAGTGTGCAGGTGTGCTTGGGTGAAGTTGGCCCAGGTATCTGTGGCAATTCATGTAGGGTTAAGTTGATGTTTTGCTATGTTTTTCTTAGGTTTAACGTTTTTAGTACTGTATTATGTATGTGTTCCCTATCTTTTGTTTGAATTATACATTAAGAGCAGCTTCTGCATATTTTTGTGTTTTTTTCTAGAGTGTTTGTATATGTATGCAACACAAATGTGTTTTGTGTGGTCTTATTCTCCGGTGTGGGAGTGTGACGTTGTGTTGTAGACAGTGTTGTCTACGGTAGTGATGGCTTGATGTTAATGTATTTCTTATTTAAGATGATGTTGGGGTGTGACCCTTGTTTCGGGGGTCAGTTGTTTTTATGTGTTATTGTGCAACACCTGTTTTATAGGCAGAAAGTTGAAAGTTTAAGGTTTTATTTTATTTCATGCCTATTGTACTGCGTTTTGTGGTAGGGAAGAAGTAAGATATGTAACCAACGGTTTAATTTTGTGGTGTTTTTGAGACAGTGTATGTTCAGTTTCATTGACAGTGTGTTATGTTATTGTATAGAAAAAATTAGCTAGGATGGGTAGTAGGATGGACATTTTTTTGTTTGTGCTTTTGGCACGGGTTCTTATTATAGGATATATTGACAGATGTGTTTATTCCTGTTCTGTTTGCTTGTTTTTGTTTATATGAGCCTGATTTATTTTTGGGCATTTATTGGATTGTTATGTATATATGTGTTTTTAAATAAAATATAAAAAAAAAAAAAAAAATTCCTTCAATTTTAGTAATTTTAATATATTTCTTTAGGATGATTCTCATAAAATTATCATAAAGGACGATTTTTCATGTCAAGAAGTCTATCTGTCAAAACTGATGTAGGCGAAACGTGTTCAGGCTTTTTTTTAAATATGCCGAATATAGGTAGTAGGTTGGTAGTCAGCAACCACCCAGGGAGGTACTACCGTCCTGCCAGGTGAGTGTGAAACAGAAACCTGTAACTGTTTCACATGATGGTAGGATTGTTCTTTTTTCTGTCTCATAAACACGCTGGATAACAGGTATATCTTGCTATTTCTACTTACACTTAGGTCACACTACACAGGCATGCACATGCATATATATATACATACACACATCTAGGTTTTCCTTCTTTTTTTCTTAATAGTTCTTGTTCTTTATTTCTTCTATTCTCCATGGGAAAATGGAAAAGAATCTTTCCTCCGTAAGCCATGCGTGTCGTACGGGGCGACTAAAATGCCGGGAGGAATGGGCTACTAACCCCTTCTCCTGTAGAAAATACTAAAGAAGAAAAACTTCAGAAAACTGGGATGTTTGAATGTGCGTGGATGTAGTGCAGATGATAAGAAAGAGATGATTGCTGATGTTATGAATGATAAGAAGTTGGATGTCCTGGCCCTAAGCGGAACAAAGATGAAAGGGGTAGGCGAGTTTCGCTAGAGAGAAATAAATGGGATTAAGTCAAGATGATCTGAGAGAGTTAGAGCTAAGGAAGAATAGCAATAATGTTGAAGGATCAGTTATGGAGAGAGAAGAGGGAATATAAATGTATAAATTCAAGGATTATGTGAATTAAAATAAGGGTCGATGCAAAAAGTGGGTCATAATAAGTGTGTATGCACCTGGAGAAGAGAGAAGTGTAGAGGAGACAGAGAGATTTTGGAAGAAGTTAAGCGAGTGTGTAGGAACTTTTGAACCAAGTGAGAGAGTAATTGTGGTAGGGGACCTAAATGCTAAAGTAGGAGAAACATGTAGAGAGGGTGTGGTAGGTACGTTTGGGGTACCAGGTGTAAATGATAATGGGGCCCTTTGATTGAACTTTGTATAGAAAGGGGTTTAGTTATAGGTAATACATATTTTAAGAAAAAGAGGATAAATAAGTATACAAGATATGATGTAGGGCATAATGACAGTAGTTTGTTGGACTACGTATTGTAGATAAAAGACTGTAGGGTAGACTTCAACATATACAAGTTCATAAAGGGGCCACATATATATCAGATCACTTTTTAGTTGTAGCTACAGTGAAAGTAAAAGGTAGATGGGATACAAGGAAAATGGAAGCAGCAAGTAAGAGAGAGGTGAAGGTTTATAAGCTAGAGGAGGAGGTAGTTAGGGTAAGATATAAACAACTATTGGAGGATAGATGAGCTAGTGAGAGTGTAGGCAATGGGATTGAAGATGTATGGAGTAGGTTTAAGAATGTAGTGTTAGAGTGTTCAGCAGAAGTTTGAGGTTACAGGAAAGTGGGTGCGGGAGGGAAGAAGATCGATTGGTGGAATGATGATGTAAAGAGAGTAGTAATAGAGAAAAAGTGAGCATATGAGTAAAAGTGATGCAAAGAGGGAGGAGTATATGGAGAGAAAAAGAGAGGTTAAGAGAGTGGTAAAGCAATGTAAAAAGAGAGCAAATGAGAATGGGTGAGATGTTATCAATAAATTTTGTTGAAAATAAGAAAGTTTTGGAGTGAGATTAATAACTTGAGAAAGCCTAGGGAACGAATGGATTTGGTAGTTAAAAATAGGAGAGGAGAGTTATTAAATGGAGAATTAAAGGTATCGGGAAGATGGAGGGAATATTTCGAGGAATTGTTAAATGTTGAAGATAGGAAAGCTGTGATTTCGTGTATAGGGCAAGGAGGAATAACATCTTATAGGAGTGTGGAAGAGCCAGTTGTGGGTGTAGGGGAAGTTCGTGAGGCAGTGAGTAGAATGAAAGGGGGTAAAGCAGCTGGGATTGATGGGATAAAGATAGAAATGTTAAAAGCAGGTGGGGATATAGTTTTGGAGTGGTTGATTCTTTTATTTAATAAATGTATGGAAGAGGGTAAGGTACCTAGGGATTGGCAGAAAGCATGCATAGTTCCTTTGTATAAAGGCAAAGGGGACAAAAGAGAGTACAACAAGTGTATGGTAGAGTTATTTGAAATAATTAAGAGTAAGACTGGAGAGCAGGATAGCAGATGAACAAGGAGGCTTTAGGAAAGGTAGGGGTGTGTAGACCAAGTGTTTACAGTAAACCATATAGGTGAACAGTATTTAAAGGTAAAGAGGTTTTGTGGCATTAATGGATTTGGAAAAGGTGTATGACAGGGTGGATAGGGGGGCAATGTGGCAGATGTTGCAAATGTATGGAATAGGAGGTAGGTTATTGAAAGCAGTGAAAAGTTTCTACGAGGATAGTGAGGCTCAGGTTAGAGTATGTAGGAGAGAGGGAGATTATTTCCCAGTAAAAGTAGGCCTTAGACAAGGATGTGTGATGTAACCATGGTTGTTCAAAAAATTTATAGATTGGGTTGTAGAGAAGTGAATGCTCGGGTGTTGGCAAGAGGTGTGGGGTTAAAAGATAAAGAATCTAACACAAAGTGGGAGTTGTCACAGTTGCTCTTTGCTAGTGACACTGTGATTTTGGGAGATTCTGAAGAGAAGTTGCAGAGGTTGGTGGATGAGTTTTTAAGGGTATGTAAAAGAAGAAAATTAAAAGTGAATATAGGAAAGAGTAAGGTGATGACAAAAACAAAAAAATTCGGAAAGGAAAGATTGGATATCAGATTGGAGGGGGAGAGTGTGGAGGAGGTGAATGTATTCAGATGTTTAGGAGTGGACGTGTCAGCAGATGGTTCTATGAAAGACGAGGTGAATCATAGAATTGATGAGGGGAAAAAGATGAGTGGTGCACTGAGAAGTCTGTGGAGACAAAGAACTTTGTCCATGGAAGTAAAGAGGGGAATGTATGAGAGTATAGTTATACCAACATGGGTGATGAATGTTGCAACAAGGAGAAGGCTGGAGGCAGTGGAGATGTCGTGTGTGAGGTCAATGTGTGGTGTGAATATAATGCAGAGAATCCGTAGTTTCGAAATTAGGAGGTGCAGGATTACCAAAACTATTGTCCAGAGGGCTGAGGGGTTGTTGAGGTGGTTCTGACATGTAGAGAGGATGGAACAGACAGAATGACTTCGAGAGTGTATAAATATGTAGTAGAGGGAAGGCGGGTAGAGGTCGGCCTAGGAAAAGTTGGAGGGAGGGGCTAAAGGAGGTTTTGTGTGTGAGGTGCTTGGACTTCCAGCAAGCCTGCGTGTGTTAGATAGGAGCGGATGGAGACAAATGGTTTTTAGGACTTGACGTGGTGGTGGGGTGTGAGCAAGGTAATATTTATGAAGGGATTCAGGGAAACCGGCAGGCCGGACTTGAGTCCTGGAGATGGGAGGTACAGTGTCTGCACTCTGGAGGGGTGTTAATGTTGCAGTTTTGTAAATGTAGTGTAAGCGCGCCTCTGGCAAGACAGTGATGGAGTGAATGATGGTGAAAGTTTTTCTTTTTCGGGCCACCCTTCCTTGGTGGAAAACGGCCGATGTGTTAATAAATAATAAATGCCGAATTTTACGCTTTTGTGATTTGATCAATTCAAAGGTAACTGAAAAACTAATGGAGAATTAGGAAAATTTGCCGAGAACATTGTGATATCCATTGATGGATTAAGATCACAGGAAACAGGTGATTCCTTAAAACACTTTATAATCACAGTGAAGAGAAGTAATATTGCAAGGAGTAAAAAATTCCCCTTTATCTTTTATATCATTGTGACACAGGAAGGGAAGAAAATGAGAGGTCACAGTTCTTTTTCTGCCATCACTGTCAGGGAATGAGAGAGAAATGTGTGGGGACTGGAAGGTATTATGAGAGGATTAGTTAGGACAGAAATATCCTCAACTTTGGTCACCCCCAGAGAGGAAGAGGCTCGTCTCTCCTCCCCGTAGAACACCAGTCTGTGTGTATGACTGTTGTGCTTTGCATGCAGCTATGCGAATTAAATGCTTTTTTTATACCACAAATTACTAGCGGCCTGGTCTCTCATAAATTAGTGTTATGTAATGCAGCTTAGCCCTGCCCCCCGTATCTGGAACCAGCCGACAGTTGTTGGGTGTTGCTAAGGACAAGTGAAATAGAGGTTGGTTTATAATGTTCAGGCTGGTTGTCGCCAGTCATATGATCAGTTCTTTTAAGGATAGATCTCATATCCCGTAAAAACTTTGGCATGTTGTTCAACTATTGTTTTAGGTACCTGGTTCATAAGAGCCTCTGTTTTGTAGTGGGTTGTTCATTTTCTGTCGATATTCGGCAGAGTTCATGACAACGACTCCACGTCCTTTGTCAGTGTCAAGGATGGAAGTATCATCTGGCAAATCAGTCAGTGAGTTTATCTGCGAGGGATGATCTTGAGTGATAATGTCAGAGGATCTCGCCTTCAAAGACAACAGCAATGTATCTACCGCATCTGATAGGAAAATGATAGGATGGATAATGAGAACCTTCAAAACTAGGGACGCCAAGCCCATGATTCTCTTCAAATCGCGTGTTCTCTCTAGGCTGGAATACTGCTGTACACTAACTGCCCCCTTTAAGGCAGGCGAAATTGCTGACCTGGAGAGTGTACAAAGAACTTTCACAGCACACATAAGTATGATAAAGCACCTAAATTACTGGGAATGATTGAAGTCCCTTGATTTGAATTCCCTGGAACGCAGGCGAGAGAGATGCATGATAATATACACTAGAAAAATCCTAGAGAGAGATTAGTACCAAACTTGCACACGAAAATCACTCCCTATGACAGGAAAAGACTCAGCAGGAGATGCAACATTCATCCAATGAAAAGCAGGGGCGCCACGAGTACACTGAGAGACAACATAATAAGTGTCAGGGGCCCAAGACTGTTCAACTGCCTTCCAGCATACATAAGGGTGATTACCAATAGACCCCTGGCTGTATTCAAGAAGGCGCTGGACAGGCACCTAGTCAGTACCTGACCAGCCTGGCTGTGGTTCGTACGTCAGTTTGCGTGAGGCCAGCAGTAACATCCTGGTTGATCAGACCCTGATCCACCACGAGGCCTGGTCTCAGACCGAGCCGCGGTATAGATAGGTTTAGTGACAGCGGCTATAATAAGGTCTTGCGTATAGCCCTTTTGAAATTCATTCTCAGAGAAGCTGTAGGTTTTATCGACGTTCAAATACACAGCTTTGTGTATTCAAGTGTAGATCTAAAGTCCAAGCTGAGAAGTTTTTTTTTTATATTTTATTTAGAAAAACAGGAATACATTTTAGTTGTCAGTAAATGACTATCAACTGGTACAGTATGTACATAAATAAAGGACAACATATTAATATGCTTCCAAAAAACTTAAAGACTAAACACAAATTAAACAAAAACAAGTTTTAATACAAACACATAAGGCCACTTAAATAGTCTCCTTGTAATAAAAGAACTATCTTTATACATTAACATGAATGAATTGCTATTATATGAAAATTACAAAAACTTGTACAGTGGCAAATCAAATTGAAAAAAAAAACATGTCCTCAGACTCTTCCATTATTCCGCAGAAACATATCTACTATAATTAAACAAAAAGAAATGGAGCATACCATACACACACATAACCCCAACTGAACATACAGACACATTAATAATATACACTTATCATTACAAAACCAGCTCAACCTCTCAACTCCCCTTATAAAAAAAAAAACAATTTAGTAAAATCTACCAATGAAAACTGAAAACTTTTCTTGAGATCATAGAATCTCATACAAAAGACCCCCCCCCCTTCTATCCTAACGATACCCCCTACATACATTTTCTCATCTGTAAAGACAAAAAAAAAAACCTCAAAATTTGAGCTACTGATCACACTAAAATCATGTAACCATTAAAAAAAAACATGACAACCAAAAAGCAGTCCAGTAAAACTCATGTATGCATATATAAAAAAGTCCTATGTGTACACATGAAAAAGAACCTAATAACCAACAGCAAAAGTTAACAGTTTTGTAGCCAAAACATACATACAAATCAAAATAATTCAAAAATCCATCATCAAGCCCACACACCAGGCAGTGAATTTCTCCATTTAATTTAAAAATTAACATTACATTACTCCTTATAACTTTTATAATTAGTTAGCTAGGTAAAATACCTTACCATCATATACTACTCATTTCTCCTCTACTGAAGAAACCAACTATGTATTCAACAGAATACTGTATTCTACTTTGTCCCATAAATACAAAAATATTATCCACATGTTGCAACACATCACAAAAACACAGAAAACCCCAATGACATGTATTTATCAAAATATGCCTCACCCTGTTATGAAACCAAAAAAAAAAAAAACCTTATTCTCTCATAAACATCTAAAAACAGTTACTGTTACCTCCATACACATCAAAACCTTTACACCCATAGTATGTCCCTATACTTCAAAAGTCATACAAACTCAGATAATATGATACCCAAGGAAAGCCACCTCTAACTTCCTCCATTTTTTTCCTCTTCATTATATCATTTTCTACTTCATAACCCCCTCTTATACATACCTCCATTCACAACCCATAAGTCAAAATATTGACAAAAACCGTAACCTCATGGTTACCTTGTCCACCGTCCCCCCCATCTACACAAACATACCACTTTAACTTACCTCTCATACTCCTCACAAAAATAGAACAGCCACTTTTCAACTATTAACTTGTATCATTCCCAACAACTGTCCTCAGTAAACCCCTATAAACCACAGGAAAAAACCTACCCCATGACTCCCATACAAAATTCTATTTCTACATTTTGTCCTGTACATGGACGCTGCTATGGCCTTTAACCGCACACTCCCAGTTTGCTCCCTCATCACCCACGAAACATACACAAAATCAACAGCCATATACATAAGCGCTCTACGCACATCCTGCCCCACACCACCTATATCTAAACTCAAAAATCTCAACGCAGAATCCCCCTCCCCTCCAAATCTTATTAAACGCCCCAACCATTGTCTGACAACATCCAATTGCTCACAAAATATACCTCATGATAAATAGAATCGACCTCGCCACATTTACCACACCTTGCATCTCCAACCAAACCCATCCTATACAGCACCTCCCGTGAGGCCAGTACCCCATGTAAAAACCGAAACATAACTTCTCTCGCCCTCACACTGACCCTCATACCCTTCAACCCACTCCATATACTTTTCCAATCATATACCGGAAAAACAGCCAGCCCTTCCATTACCTCCTCTCCTCTCCCACCCTTCCTAACACACGAGCTTACACGTCCCGGATTCCTTACACTCATAAGACCACGCAACATATCAGCACCCCCTAACCAAATCCTTCCCCTCCACCACTTCCTGAAATCCCTCATGACCTCTCCCACCCTCCGTCCTTTGCCACCCCCTTAGTCATATAACAAAATTGTACATATAAGCACCTAGCCCGTTCCTCCAAATCTATTAACCCCAAACCCCTAAGCCCACCCTCTTCATGACAACCTCCCTACACAACCAATGCTTCCCATATCCCCATATATATCTCAACACCTTTCCAACCAATTCCACCATATCCCCCTTTAATATAGGAAATAACCTTGCCACGTGCCAAACTTTACTATAAACTAAAGTATTAACCACTATCACCCTCTGTAACAACGTAACATCCCCAGGTCTCCATCCCAACATTCTCTTTAATGCCTTACCTAAAACTAAATCGACATTAACTTTTCTAGTTTCCCCATAATCAGCCATTACCACTATACCACAAACTTTCAATCTATCTACTATTGACCATCCATACCTTAACCCCAAGCCACTCCCCACCCATGTACCTACTTCCATTAGATTGGACTTAGCAATGTTAATCCTCATACCAGATGCTTTCCCAAACAAACTGATAATCAATCCTATAGCACGTAAACCCTCTTCAGAATTCACTAACATCGTGGTGTCGTCCACATATCCAACAATTCCTGTATCCCATTCAACTTCCCCTCCCCCGCCCTACTCCTACCTTAACTAGTCTATACAAAGGATCTGCATACACGCGAATAGGATTTGAGACAAGGGACATCCCTGCCTCAAACCTCTCCCCATCCTCACTTCCGCACCTACCAACCCATTAACTTGCACCCTCACTTTTGCATCTTTATACAGGGCTTCCGCCCATCCCACTATTTCCTCCCCAAACCCCTGCTTCCTCATGATCCTCCATAACATATCTCTTTCAACACAATCATACGCATTTTTCCCAATCCACAGCCAAAACACCACCTCCAACACTATTGTCCACAAAATTCCTAATCCAAACATGCCCTTTATTCATACATCTCCCGGTATCCCTCTTTGCCCTCTTCAACTACCCTCCCAATTACTTTCTTAATCCTATTACACAACACTTTCGCAAAAATCTTATAATCCCCACACATCATCGATAAACCCCGATAATCACCTATCTGTTCCCCTACCCTCCTTTTTACTAAAACAATCACCCCAGTGCACTGCGACACGCCCATAGTACCCATCTCTTTCATTCGATTCATCAATCTCACTAAACAATCTTTTATGACCTCCCACTGCAACACATAAAAATCATTCGAAATTCCATCAATTCCAGGTGACTTTCTCTTACTCATACTCTGTATCGCCATCCACACTCCTCCTCACTTATGTCCCCACTCATAGCTTCCCTATCATCCTCCCCAACCTCTCCATGACCCCCTCCTCAATTATTCTCCTCTCCTTTCCCCTCCCTCTCCTGCCGTTAAATATCCTCTAAACCAACTCTCTAAATACAAACTCATCGCTTCTGTGCTCCTCATGATCTGACCTCTTTCATACCCATCTCTGTCCTCTCCAACCACCAACCTCGAAATCATCATCCCTCCCTCCTTTTCCTAAATGACTCAACACATAAGCCGAAGGCTTATCACCCCATAAAACCTCATCACACCTCCACGCACACGAACGCATCAAAACGTTCATTCTGTATTTCTCGCAATCTCTCCTAATCGCAGGCACCTCACTCATGTACCTATCCAACCGCCTCTCATAGCATACACTCAGCTGATCCTCCAAATATTTTTGCAATCCATACTTCCACCTCGCAACCTCCCGACCTCTACTTTTATAAAAATCCCTTATCGCTGGCTTCGCCACGTCCACCCACCATGACACTATGTCCGGTAGTAACTTACCTTTCCTCCACATCGTCCCCCACCATTCGGCAAATAATTCTCTACCCTCCTCCCTTCTACAAGACTTACATTTAGTTTCCAATACCCAGGATACCATTTCACCATACCTGCCCACTCAAGCTCCACTAACACTCCCCTATGATCAGTAAAACCTACATCCACACAACTCACCACCCCCACATTAATAACCCTTGAGACATATATACGATCTAACCGTGCTGCATACCCCCTCCTCACAAAAGTATAATCAAACCTCCAACCCCCACCCACCACATCAACTAGTCCCACACTACCTAGAACATTCCTTAAAACACTGAGCACACATCCCGATCCCTTGGTTCTACATCTTTGAGCCTTATGATACTATTCCAATCACCACCTACTACTACAACTTCTGGCAAGCCACCCAAGTAATATACCAATTGATCCCTCACAAAATCCTCCTTGACTCTACGGTTATTTATAGCCGGCAAATAAACCAATGAAAGCTACCCTGACTCCTCCCCAAACCCCATCCACCCCCCACAACCCTCCCGTCTCTCCCCTCCTCCCAAGCTAATAACTGAAAAGGGCTGTTCTCCTTCACAATTACCGCCACCCCTCCCTTGAAAGCCCCTGAACTACCAGCATACACTTTATAACCTTGCAACTGAAAATCCCTACCATACTTATAATTATGTTCCTGTATAAACCCTACATTAATGTCATACCTTCTCATCGTCACTTCTATCCACTTCCTCGAGACCTCAGCTTTAGCCCTGTTCACGTTAAGCGTGAGACACTTGAATATGTTAAAGGTGGCTTCCTTTAGATTTCTCATACTTATTACCTACACGCTTTGACATCCCACCAGGGTTATGATGTTCCTTTTGTTTCCTCGTAAATTCCTGTCACCATCCACACTCCTTCCACTCAGCTCCACTTTTTGTGCAACTTCTACCAAAGATTTTTTACTAGACCTTGAGCGGGCGTAAGGACGTCGTCCTCAGCCACACCCATAGGACGTTTACGTGAATCACTTCCAATGTCCATATCCCCAGCACAGTCCTCATTATGCACTGTAACTGGCACCTCCTGTTGAAAAAGACTAGTGTCCACTGGGCTGACTTCCCCCAGCCCCTCCGTCACACACACTACCTCCTCCACACCTGTTGAACTGTCCAACAGCCCACACAATTCCTCTGTCAACTCTGCTGCTATACCCAAGTCCAAATCGTCCACCCTATCCTGTACAGCCGGTACCACCGACGTCTGTGACTCTGTAGGTAGAGTCTGGCACACCTCTGCAGTCCCTTGAACTATGTCACTCCATCTTCCCGTCGACACCACGCCTACGTCCTCGTCCTGAACAGCAATTGCATCCTTAACAACCAATGCCGCTCTTGTAGCGTCGTAACGACCCCCTGGTCGCTGTGCACAGTCTGCTGCCATGTGTTCATACGACCCACATAGGCGGCACGACGACGTTGACCAGCATAAGTCACGTATGCCTGCGTCCTAAATTCAGGTAGTAACACATAGGACGGAATAGGTCGTCGTAGTGTCATCTTCAATGTATATGACCCTTCTGGCATCCCTTCATAGATACCCTCCGACCATCGGCCCAAGATTGCTTGATGGACCACACCATATTCTTGAAATACATCACGTACATCCGTTCATCAGCTTCGAACGGTAAATTACGAAGACGCACGTACGTATATTGCCTTGAAACGTCCTTTAACTTTACTTCCACTGATGAATTCACTGTCAGGCTGACGCCCTCATATTTATCCACCAATCGCCATACACTGTCGTCGAAATCAGCTTGACAAAACTCTCGCACTTCCATTCAGTGCAATACCGTAAATGTCATTGTTATCCAATCCAAATGTGTCTCTCAACACTGCAGGCAACATCACTACCGCATTAGACGGATATACGGCTCCTCTGATGAATTCCACACATACTGTGTTAATCCGTCGACGATACTGAACAGCCATTACTGTCCAATGAAACTGCTAGTAGCTCCCACTAGAGGTCAGATCGGAACAACCTTCCTCCACCACAGCTGGGCAGCGAATGGTTTTGTGTCCAGTTGGTCCTATATTCGTCTATGGGTTGTGGTGGTGTAATGTCTTAACTTCCTTATTTGTCCGAGTTTCTGTTGAATGTTGGCCAAGGTAACTCTTAAGAATGTTTTAAGTGAATGTTGATGGCCGGTGTGGAAAGCTTCGTAGAATGTGCTTCATGAGATAGTCTGGTCATCACCTTCACACGCATCAGCGCCATGAAACTTCTCATCATCAATTTTACCATTAAAGAAAAAACAGACATATCCCTTTTTTATACGTTTTGATCAACAAGGACGGAGATAAACTTAATTTCAAGGTCAACAAATAAAAATGGTGATCATTATTACTCACAACACAACAGGACCAAACGTGGGGTCATCAACGGATTCTTAAGAGCACTTAGGGTTCACTTAGGGTTTCCTCTACTACCACGACCCTCACAATATTTCATCATAGACTTTAGAAGGAAAATAAAAGATACTACACAACACTAATCCCAATAGGTACATAGTAATTAAGGTTAACCAAGACAGCAATAACCTTTCTAGTACGACTCGCTTAATCGCAGTGACACGATTGCAAACAAACCATACCACGGGTGGGGTTTGAACCCGCGGTCAGAGTCATAAAACTTCAGGCTACGATTTCTTGAGTCATGATGACAGCTTTGAGAGGACTTGAGCTAGAGTTCGTCAAGGTCACGCTGGCGGAGATTCATCTGTAAAAACTTTCATTTGTGGTCACAGTAGTGCCTATGCTAGCCTTCCTATGTTGTATAAATATACCTTGTTGGATGAATCTTATTGTAGCAAGCTGACCCAGTGGCTAACGAGTCGGTCTGGAGTTTTGCGACTCTGCGGGTTCAAGCCCCGCCCGTAGTATGGTTTCTTTCTAGTACCTTATTGAACTTAATAAAACAGAAAGAAAAATCAATGGCGACCACCGAAGTGTTGATACAAGGAGTGTGGTAAAGTATCGGTGTCGGTATTGCTGGGTATCAACCAATTTTGTTATCGGTGTCGGCAAAGGTTTTGGTAAATAACAAAAAGGCACAATACAGTGACTGGAACAATGCACAAATAATCCGGTATAAGTCGGACCGAAACGTTGTGGAAACCTTCCTTCTCCTATGTGCGGGTTATTTGTGTAAGGTTTTGGTATTCGTCCCATCAAGTTAATACTATGAAATGGATATAAAAAGTTTTACATGGTGAGATTTTTTCCAAGAATCTAAAAATTCAGAGAATATTTTGATAACGAAAAACTGGATGAAGATCCTCATGTATAGTGTTTACGACTTTACCACGAGAACTGGTGAAGACATTTGTGGTGAAATGTTTCCTTTAATAAATGTCTTAAACATAACATGTCTTCATCCATATGTCGCAAACTGAATTTACCTGAAACAAAACTTATCAAAGAAACCAGTTGTCGTAGCAGTAAAAACCACAAATACTACTTTAGAAACCTCTAGTCGTTCACTGTTTCTGAAGTCTCATCGAGACTTATTCTCCCTAAACCTGATACTGCGATCTCTTTATCTCACCAACTCAGCCAGCCAATCACAATCAACCTCTCTTACATGTTATTTCATCTTTGTTCACACCATTTTACATAACCATGTGGTATTCTCTGTATGAATTGATAAGTTCCTAGTGGACGAAATTTCTTTTTAAATAAAATGCCATAACCTCTATACTGTGTTAATTACTTACTGTTGGTAAATTCAACCATTCAATTACCATGTTCAGAACTGTAGAATAAGCTCTGACTCCTGGTTACCTCAACCCTTTGAAGCTCCGGAATCCGTAATGCTTGACGATACCCTATTGAACTCTCCCGGCTCAAACTGACATGTATAAAATCCAGTTTGTGTGATGGAATATGAGTGAGAAATAGTCAGCTTTAGTGCTCATAATGTAAGTTATGCAGAATAAGGATGCAATACATTGATGGTATATCAAATTTCTCAAACAGGAAAAAAAATGTCTCTGCATCTAGGCGTTACTGGCTTTCAGGAGCATTCAGCTCAGCAGTGAGGCTCCGAGCTGGATTCCATGGCACGGAACAACATATGGGCACGTTTCCTGCCCACTTAGTACTAACAATAAGCACCCATCTGTTAACAGATTGTTGTATCGTTGCGTCCAGGGGGAACAAATGCTATGGAAACAACATATAAAACTCCAGTCCAGTGTGAAGTATTCAAATGTTGGGTAAAAAAATTGCAAACACAATGTGATGTATCTCATATTTATAAAACCTGTCTTTTGCTTCATTCCCCACATTTTTCAAGACACAAAGGATTTTCACCTGACAAGCCAAAAAAAGTTGTTCTCTTCGTCTGGATACAAGACAAGAGTCTCTTGGGATGGGTCATTGTTAGATGTTAAGTCAAGCATTGAGTGGCCCACCCGAACCACCACGATGCTATTTATTACTGCACAATCAAGATTTGCCAACTGCAGGATACCCCGGAGACGGTTTTTATAATCCATCGTATTTATGGATTAAGCTGTCTAAATAAAATTATACTATTACTTTCGATCTAAAAAGCAAAAGTATTTACTATTATATCAATGCGAAAGAAAATCATGGAAGTATAAACCGAAGAGGAGGACCCAAACCATAAACATGTGTCGATAAATATCTGAGTTAGTGCTCACTAAACCAGCCAGTCGAGCTCACCACTCGTCAACACCACCACGGTGTTGACCCACACTTAACCTGTGTAGCAACGAGCTTCTCTTCTTATAGATGTGCCCAGTGTAGGAAGAATATCCCCTGTGTCAGCTGCAGCATTAAAATGTGATCTATAAGATCACTGATTATAATTATAATTATTATTATTATTATTATTAATCATTACCAAGCGCTAAACCCGTAAGGGTCATAAGACCAGCTAAATTTCGCTATTTTAAATATGAAGGGAACAGGTAAGGCAACTAAGAAGAGTAAAACAATAGACAGATGAAACTTTACAGTAAATACATTTGCAAATAAGCGTTAAAATAAGCACTTATAACATGTAAACACTCAAAAATAAAACAAAGTTCACCTGAAGATTCCCCGCTTTAAAGAATGTTAAACTAA
This sequence comes from Cherax destructor, assembly GCA_009830355.1. NCBI lineage: Eukaryota > Metazoa > Arthropoda > Malacostraca > Decapoda > Parastacidae > Cherax > Cherax destructor. The sequence continues at coordinate 18,456 of WNWK01020138.1, read as the reverse complement.
TATACTGATACATGTATCCACGGCGACCCGCCATGGATACATGTAGCAAAAACTTGCCTCGCTTGAAGTGAACGACCACAATGGCTGGGACGCCTTGTTCTCTTCACTACAGATGTTTCGAATACTACAGGTCACTAACACCGATTCTGAACACTAGGTCACTAACGTTGAACTTGAACACTAGAGGTCACACTGATTTTAAACACTAGAGGTCACTAATGAAAAAAAATTGAAACTTATCTATCAAGAATTTTTAGCATAATTTAAATTTGATACTTATCTATCAAGAATATTATAATCCCTAAACTAGGGACTCTCAGAATATATACACTGAAATATATACACTTTTGTTAAGAGACGACCGTCCTAGGCAGAGTCCAAGACATTACACATCTCTGGCTGCAGCAACCTAACTCAAGGGCGTTTAATAGAGTTTAAAGACTATCAACTACACGAGGGTCATTAAGGTTGTCGTAACTTGTTGACCCTGGTCAAGAATATTTTAATCCTTAAAAGGCGGATCAAATTAAACTCTCGGATTATAAACACAAAGCTGGTTCGTTAATGAGGTTTCAAGCCTATCAACTACATGATGGTAATTAAAACTGCACGTAACCTTTTCGCCACCAGACACGAATACTTTAACCTCTATAATATGGGTCAAAATAAACTCTCAGAGTATAAACGCCGAGAGAAATATACCCAGGTGTATATAACCTGCGACTGAAAGCTTATATATACTTTGTGCACATATTTTGTGAGTTGCACCACACAATGTCACACTATTACTCTTGCTAGTCTTCCTTGCAACTCTAATCTGATTTTACTCAAATTTGTTCGAACAACCTGACTCTAGTCCGAATGATTCACTTAACTATTTGCGGCATTTTAACCACCACGAATGCTTCTAATGGGGTTATTTCGCCTGTTTTATATAACTTAATGTCTGTCCACTGCAAATGTCTCGCATGCGTAATTAACAAATGGAAGGTACTTAATCAGACCGGACACCCTCTTAAGATAATTTATCTCTCTCGACTGCTAATTAGCTTCGGCAACTCACACCCATTTTCTAAAGTTTTCGTAACTTTTTTGAGTTTGTATACCTTTTAAGGTTTCCTTATTTATAAATGAATTAGTCTCTCGTCGGAAATTTTATTCCACATTGAAAGGCGAGTTGGGAATTAAGTTTTTTTACAGGCAAGAAAAACACCCCACTGCCTACACTGGAATGTATATAGTTAACATGGAGGCATTTGCCTCCCAGCTCTCGTGAGGTGCAGTTGAGTTGCTCCTGCCCTCTGGTGGTGTCTGAGTGAGACAGTGGTTTTCTACAACATGGCGATGGGTAGCCGGTGAAGGGTAAACACAGTATGTGTGGAAGTCTTGAAAGGTGGAGTTTACCCAACAAATGTGGCGGTGTTGCTACCAGCTATCCTGAGACACATATGGCATCAGTAATGATGAACTGTATGGGATAGCACTGAATGGGGCTGCAAGAATCTTCATCAAGTTTGCGACAGCCAGTGCATATGAGAGGACTGTTGATCGGTTCCAGGATGACTGCGTGAAGGTCAATGCGGGACTTGAGGTGTTCTGAGGGATGCCTCAAAGTACTACGCATGAATACGAATCAGAAATGTGCCCTTTGAGGCAGATAAACTTGACATCAGAGATGTCTTCAGTGAGTATGGCATAATTCATTCAGCAGCAGTGGGACGGTGGACTGAAGGCATCTATGCAGGACTGCCTGAAGGTTCATTTACCCTGAAGATGTCCTTAAGATGCCCTGTTCCATCCTATGTAGTGATGGATGCTTTCCAGACGCAGGTGTACGTTACGTATGCTGGCCAACGAAGGACTTGCTGGATCTGTGGATCTTGTGAGCATGTGGCAGCGGCATGCAATAAAAAGAATGAGCAACGACCAGCGCAAAGAGAGGAGGTACAAGACAAGGATGGTGGGGAGGGCATAGTGTCTGCGGATGTGGGTGAGGCCCTGACGGGTCGGGGAGTGACATGGTGGATGGTACTGGGGAGCAGTGCCGGACTTTGCCTGATATGTTGCAAGGGATAGACACCAAGGGTAACGAGAATATGGTTGGCCATGGGGAATTGAGTAGGGTATTACCCAAGCCTCTACAGGATGCACTGAGGGAGCTGCTTGAAAGCCCTCAGGAGGAGGTCTCTCTGGGTAGTGGTGTGCAAGTGGATGAGAAGATAGGTGATGTAGGAGGGGGAAATGAGGGTAATGGCAATGTGACGGACGTATTACCTGTGAAGACGGTAGAGGTGGTTGTGCATCAGCGATTCAAAGGAAATCCCCTGTTGAAGTTTTTAAGTGCCTAACAATGAATGTCAATGGCCTTCGAGCTGAAGTGAAGAGGAAATGGGTTGAAGTGACTTTGAGACGTTATGATGTGGATGTGGGAGTATTGCAAGAACATAATTATAGGTGTGGACATGACTTGCTTCTGAATGGGTACAGGGTCTTTGCGAGAAGTTCGGGAAGACTAAAGGGTAGGGTAGCGATAGTGGTAAAGGGGACCAGCCCGTTTAAGTTGATGGCATGGGAGGAAGAGGGGGAGAGTGGATGGGGTATGGGGAGGTGAGGGTATGTTTTTTGGGGGTATATTTACCAGCTGAGAATAACAGGAAAGTAAAGGAGGAATTTGTAAGGAGAGAGTTAACGTATCATATGTGGGGTTTGCCAACAGTAACGATAATTGGGGGGATTGGAACTGCGTAATACGAAGGAAGGATGTTGAACCAAGGGGGCGGGTTGTGTTTTGGGTGTTCTGTGGGATGTTTTGGGGAATGTGGGAGTGGTGGATAGCGTGTGGAACACACTTTTGTATGACGTGGATACGCGGCGAGGTTGGATCGTATATATGTGACGAGGGATGTGACGGTGAGGCGGGTGCAGGCTTTGGATGTGGGATTTTCTGACCATAGGGGTGTTTTGATGGATGTGGGGTTCGAGGGCATGATAAGGCGATATGGGAGTTACTGGAAGCTTAATGTGTGTCTACTCATGGGGGAGGAATGAAGGGAGGGGTTTGCGGAGTGGTGGGCAGTCTTATGGGAGAGGGGCAGGGGGGATATTGTACAGTGGTGGGAGGAGTGCGCGAAGCCGGGAATAAGGGATTATTATAAGATGAGGGGTAGGGAGAACAATCAGTGGAGGTTTGGGTTGCAAAAATATTTGGAGGGGCAGTTGAGCAGTTGTTATGAGGGAGGAGTTATCAGGTGGAGGAAATGAAGGGGTTAAAGGGACGATTGAGGGATTTACAGAATGAAAGGTTTGATGGGTAAGGGCAAGGGGTTTAGAGGATGTTCTTTGGGGTGATAAGCGTCGTCGTGTGTACTGAGGCAGTTTCGAACACGCAGAAGGAATGACTATCATGGGTCTTGAGGTGTGTGAGGGTATTGGCAGGTATGGGGTGGGACAGGTGTTAGAGACAACAGAAGGGATGGGTAATTATATGTTGATAAGTGGTTTGAATGTTATTTGAAAAAGGGGGACATTGGGGAAAGGGAGGGGAGGAGTGTATCCTGCAGGTGGTGGGACAGGTTGAGAGGGAGAGAATGGGGGTAGGATTAGTGAGGATGAGGTGTGGATGGTGGTGCAAAGTTTGAGTAGGGGAAAGGCTCCAGGTGTGGATGGGTTACTGAATGATTTTTATGTGCTAAATTGGACAGCATTGAAGGAATGTTTGGTTGAATTGTTTAATCAGATGAAGGAAATGGGGATGATGGGTGTGACGCAGCACACAGGGATTGTGGTATTAGTGCAAAAGGAGAAAGTGGGGTGAGAATCAGGGATTTTAGAGCACTGTCATTGATGTGTGGGGATTATAAAATATTTGCCAAGATGTTGGGGAATAGGATGAAGGGGTAATTGAGGGTGTGATAGAGAAGGGACAATATGGTATACCAAGCCAAAGTATGTATGGGGGACATGGGAGGATTAGGGATTTTATAGAAGGGTGAAGTGTGGGGAGGTACTGGGGTTAGATTGGAAGGCAGCTATGACAGTGTTGAAAGGGATATGTTGAAGACGATTATGAGAAAGCAGGGTTTGGGGAGGAGATAGTAGGTTGGTTGGATAAGTGGTATAGAGATGCTATAGTGAGGGTGCAGGTGAATGGTTAAGTGGGTGAAGTGGTACACATGGAAAAAGGTTTGTGGCAGGGGTGTCCTCTGTCGCAAATACTGTTTGCATGTTTGCAAAATCCATTTTATTGATTGATTGATTGCTGAGGGGATGGGGGAGGGGCAGGGTTGTGATACGAGTATTGTGAATTATGTGGATGATACACTGTTTTGGTGGGTGGGGAGGAGGGACTTCTGAATGTGGCAAGATTATATCTTTGGGGAAGCAACAGGGATGAGGGTGAATGGTGCTAAATCCAAACTGCTAGAGGTGAGTACATGGGGGGTTGAGGGTGCAGTATGGATGGCCTGTTGTGAGGCAGTTGAAGATATGTGGGGTTATATATATGGCTGATATGCAGGAGGCTAGGAGGGTGAATTCTGCAGGGGTGGTGGGGGGTCAGTGCGAAGGTTGGGAGTTGGAGACCGGGGGACATCACATTGCAGCAAAGGGTAACAGTGGTGAACACTTTGATGTATAGTAAGTTGTGGTATGTGGCGGCAGTGTATCCATTGGTGGGGGAGGATGTGCAGGATTTGCAGAGGAGGGTCTTGAGGTATATTTGGGGGTATGGTAGAATTTGATTGAGGAAAGAGGTAGTCATGGTGAGGGTGGGGTAGGGAGGTTTGGGGCTTATACAATTGGAGATTAAGGGGGCGAGATGTTTCGAGTGATAAAAAATATTGAAATCGAAAAATTATGGAAAAAAATAATTTCTTACTGAAAAATAGTGCATAATTCTGACAACATGTTGATGTAATCAGTGTGTTTCTATCATATTTCTAAGTATGTTTTTACTAAAAAGTATTTATTTCGATCTTTCACTTGGGAAGAGGATGTGTTGGCAATTAGTCAGGTTTTTTTTACCCCTAAAATTGCGATTTTTAATATTGTTTCACTTTAAATACACTGCATGGCAACTTTTGTGAGGAGTGTGGTGTGGGTGAGCAGCGCAGACGTCTCTCAGTGGCTTTACAGCTTCTGATAAGCATGGTGGGGTGCAACACGTTGGAACGTGGCGTTCGAATGCCTAAGAGCATAATTATCAGTATCTCAGGAATAAGTTATTGACATTATAAATCCTCTCATGCAAAGAGTATTTATCAGAGCATCATGATTCTTTCGTAGGTTATTGAGGAATGATGGTTCTATTGAATTACAGGAAGAGCTTGCGATATGTTTTACGGTTTGTTGTTACTGATTTTTTGTTTCCCAACCAAATTAAAAAAAAAAAAACACGTATTTCAATTTTTTTTATAATGCAATCTATTGACAGTAAGCTCACAGACTCTCTGTAATTAAAAAAACTAACTCTTTGTCTTGCATCTGATCTCAACTAGAACATTGTATGTCTTACAAATTTTGTAGGAGAGGATTTGCCCTAACCCCTGTCAAATAGGGCACTAATTTTTTTTTCTATATAACTGTAAGGCAAAAACGGTGCTTCAAATGGTGCTTAATTCACACACAAATTCCCATTGAAATTTTAACAAAAAAAAAAAAAAAAACTCGCCCCTCCCTTAAGCTTAAAGGGGTGTACATAAAGCATTGCTATATGAGGTTCTGGGGGAGAGAGGGAAAAGGGTGGGTGACATGCGAAGGTGGTAGGGGTGAGGGATCTGCAGGTGTGCGATATGTTGCGGCTTTGTGGCTTCGAGGGAGCCTAAGGGGTTAAAGGTTTGTGTTTGGGAGGGTGGGGGGTGCGGGACACAGTGGAAGGGGAGGCTGTATACCTGGTATATGACTGGAAAGGGATTTGGGAGGGATTGCGTAGACTTCGATTGAAGGCAAGGGTACGGAAAGTAACTTAGGTTCTTGCATGGTATAGTGGCAACTAGGTCTATATTGTATAGGATGGGGTTGTGAATGGTGTGGGGGAGGAGGAGACTGCGTACCATGCGGTGTACTTTTGTGAAAGTTTGGGTAAAGTCAGGGCGTTGCTGGGTAGGGTGATATGTATGGTGGGGAGTGTATCTCGTTCTTAAGAGCTTTGAGCTTGGACATAGGAGGTGTGGGTGAGGATGTATGACGAGCCGTGATGTACATAGTTGTCGATTATATATATGTATCTTGGATGATGAGGGATGTTAAGGGGGAGATCCAGGTACGTGCATTAGCGGGAACGTTTTATAGAACAAAATGTAGGAATAGGAAATTTATGGGGGGTTATGGGGCGCAGCTTTTCATAGTAGTTATAGGGATTTGACGGTGGGGAGGTTGATTGATGGGTGGCGGGAGCAGACTGGGCTGGTACCCGGGGAAATGAGGGTGGGTGGGGGGTGAATGGGGAGTGTGTTGGGTGTAGAAGTGTGTGAGTTCTGAGGGGGGGAAGGGAGGTAGTGAGGGACGTGATGGTGGACAGTTTTTCTTGATGGGTGACGGGGGTTTAGGTACGGGGGTGGGTGCGTGAGGATTTGGGGATGACCTGAAGAACTGATTGATGGACATTATAAAGGAAAAGCAGAAGAATAGTCAAATAGTCAACAACAGGGGCTTTCTGAGAGTTTGGGAGCTTGGTCATGTGTAATGATGACGTAGGTATTTGTGTGTGCCAATGGCTATTGCTTTATAAAGGAAGATTATTTGTGTAGATCAGCAGTAGTGCTGTTTTTGCAAGTGAGAAATTATGTTCATGATATTCTTAAATATGTTTGAGTAATGTTTATTCATGGCCTGTATATCATGGTTTTAAGCGTGTACCTCTGTGAAGTGAGTTTGTTGTGTTTGTGATATTGAGGTGCTTTGGATTATATAATAGGGGCTAATGTATATGTCTAGGTATATTTTTGGAGTGGTATTGTGTGGTATTAAGTGTGGAGATAAATTCTGACCGCACGAGCTTTTTGAGTGGTCTTTTGGTTGTAAAAGTGATTCCTCTTTGTTGAGGGAGAACCGTGTTGCACACGAGTCTTCTTAAATGTATCTTTTGTGTGGCTATTGATACTTTTGTATGAGTATATCAGCTCTCATAGATTTTGAGGGGATCTCATTAAAGGAGGTGGTGTAAATTTTGGGGTTTCAGTTTTTTTTGGGGGTCAAGGAATCCATTGCATTGCATTTCAAGATATTGTAATTTTGCTTACAGATTATGACTGAAGCTATGTATGGAAAAAAAAATTATTTAGATACATGTATAGTTATTATGCAGGTTTTATTTGGTGTATATATTGGTAATAAAGGAAATGGATTAAATGCCAATTCAGGGATTTTAGCATGTTCAAAATATTGCATCCTGGATGGTGTAAGTAGGGATGTTTTTATTGCTTATGGTGATTGTGGGAGATTACTGTGTTATTGTAATTTGTTATGTCATATTGTTTTTGGGGCGGAATTATCTGTCCTGGTTTTTTGTAATTGTTTAAGGTATCATTTTAATAACTATGAATTGTAAATAATGTCTTTTAAATAAAATTTCCAGGTTTTTGGATGTACATATTATGGCATCATGAATGATGTATGTAGGGTTTCTGGGTTAATTTGTTTTTTAATTTACTTTGTTATAGGATGCTTTTGGTAGGATTCCATGAGCTATTGTAATATTGTAAGGCTATATTATAATGGGATGGAATTATATGTCCTGGGTTTGATTTTGTATAATTGTTGTTAATGGTTTTGTGGTTAAAATGAATCACCTGGGCATGTATGTATTGTACATAATGTTTTTAAATAAAATATAAAAAAAAAAAGGTTAACATATAATTTTTAAAGGGGGTGGACCGGAAAGCCAGCGGAAGGCCTTCGGTCGGATGACCAAAAACTCCAGTGGCGTCAGGAAACACTTACGCCATTTCCTGACGATTCTTACCTAACCTAACCAGTACATTAGCGGTTTCTTAATCACTGATAACCAGCGCTGGTACAACACCGGTGCTTTATTACTCATAGCCAGCACAGAATGACACCAGTTGCTTTATTACTGACTCCTCATGTAACAAGCATTAAGATACAAGTTTCTCATATTTAAAAAAAAAAACAGCAGTAGATGGCGTATGAGAAGGCTTCGTACACTTGTATATAATGGTGGTAATTGTATTGATGGTATTGACAGTAGTGGTGGTAGGTGTAGTAGTAGTGGTGGTAGTGATAGAAGAGAGAGCAGCGGTGGTAGGAATAGAAATTGTGATAGAAAATATAGAGGTAATTGTAGTATTAGTGGTGGTAGTGATATTTGTTGTAGGGATAATACTGGTGGTAGTTATAATTGTGGTGGTATAGTCGTGGTGGTAGTAATAGTAGCTGTTATGGAATAGTAGTGATGTCAGTAATGGTAATAGTGGTGATATAGTAATGGTGGTAGTGATAGCAGTCGGTGGTATAGATAGTAATTGGTGGTAGTGATACTAGTTGGTGGTAGGGACAGTGGTAGTAGTAATAATAGCAGACTTGATGGTAATCGTGAAACAGTACTAGAAGAACTGGAAGTAGAAGTTGATCAATAATAGTAAAAAAAGATATATAGAAAGAGAAAACCACAGAAGTCAAGATATTTGTAGCACCCATACGTACATACATATGCATCCACAAAAGCATACATATAGAATATCCATATACATTTATATAACCTAGCCTAGTCCATCCCACAGATTGCATCTGTATGTACATTGTACACTCTCTGTAGAGACTAAGTAAGATCAAATTCAACATGAACACAAATCACATACACCAGCGAGTTCAAAAAGATTACATAGTCCAATGAGTTGACATTGATAAAATCCACAATGGGCAGCAACAAGCCAGGTCTGTGTTGCAGCATTTATATAATAACATTTGGGTTGCAGATACTATTATCATTGTCAACTACATTCTGTATTCTCTGCATATTCTGTTGATAATATTCAAAACTTCAAAAAAGGTACCATGATACTGGTGAAGGGCTCTTGATCCAGAGAACTGGATGAATCCTTCCCTTCTTTGGATCCAACTTGATTACCGCCAAGTACACTGAATGACCCTTAAGTGTTTAGTATTTTCCAACCAACCGAATGAATCACAGGGTATATACACCTAGAAGTGTCTCAGTATATATACACTGAGCTCACTTTTATCCCTATTTTAAGATTCGAAGTATTCTTGACTAATAAACAGGTGTCATGCAGCCTTTGAGTAGTCGATAGGCTTTAAGCCTATATACAAACCTAACCTTATGAATTTTATTGATATCTTCACCTATTATTAGTATTACGAATGACTTATGAAAATTAAAATGAGTCTGAAAGATAAAATATGATGCTAGGAAATAGTATTTAGACTTGAAGTCCAAACACCAAACATTCTCTTTTTACCTATCTTGACTCCCTATTACTTAATTAGTTGGTGCTCAGTATCTATTTATATGTTAAAGAAAATTTCATATTCACTTTGATTTTTGAGTACCCACTTTGAATTGGAAAAAGCGAATTACTGAAAAATTATCAGATGGTAATTTTAGGTTGCATTACTGTAACGCTTTTAGTAACTATGAATTATGCTCTCTGAACGGATGGGTGGAGATGGGAACAAAAAAGGGATGTATATAAGAGTATAAATACTGCCAAAATCAAGTGGGAATTTTTTTCCTGACGCTGGTCTCTCTGCTCTATGATAATTCTCACAGCGGTGATTCGTCGCTCAGCCTTGGTAGTGAGCAGACATGCGCTGTGCTTCTCCACTGTCTGGGAGCCATGGTTGGTTTTCGCAAACATGGCGCAGGCTGGCAGGAGGCAATAAACACCGTATGCATAGAGCTTATTCGTGGCATGGTTTATGGATCCACAGCTTCAGTACTACTTCCTGCCATTCTACGAGATACTTTTCACATAAACAACATGGATTTATATGGAGTGGCCCTCAATGGAGCTACATGTATATTTGTGAAGCTATGTTCAGCCAGTGTGTATGAAAGCCTGGTAGATTAGTACCAGGAAGTGCGTCTAGTTGTCAACTCGGCTGTGGAGGTATGCTTGCATGATGTCTCATGCTTCTATTCCTGGGTAAAAGTCAGGAATGTTCCATTTGAAGCTGTTGAGGAAGATCTACATGCTGCCTTTGAGGCGTATGGGACAGTGCATATGGCGACGGTTGGCAAGTGGACTGAGGACTCTATGCTGGATTGCCCAAGGGTCCTACACACTTAAGATGACCCTTCGGTATCCAATACCGTCCTATGTAGTATTGGCAGACTTTAGGACTCAAGTTTTTGTGTCATACACTGGTCAGAGGCACACCTGTCGCCTTTGTGGTGCATATGAGCATGTTGCGGCTCAATGTGAGCGGCGGCATGGGGCGCGTCCAGCCTTTAAGGTGGTGGTGGGAAGTGAGCAGTGTGCCTCTGATGTTGTTGAGGTTAGCGAGTTGGTGGGACCAGCAGGAGACTGTCTGACTATGCCTTTGGATATGCAGGTGGTGGAGACACCGCAGGCGGACCCCGAAGAAGTCTCAAGTAAGGAAGGTGGAGAGCTGGAGAAATCCATCAATGTAGTTTGAGAGATTTTTGGGTCAGTCAGGCTGAGGCGCAGGTACAGAGCATTGAGTTGGATCTCCCTAAGGAGGTGGTGGATGCTGTCCTTATTGTTGAGCCTCTGCTTGAGGTGGAGGGGAATCAGCTGCAAATCCAAATGATGGAAGTGGAGATCCACAGGGAGGGAAGTCTGGATGAGGCAATGCAGGTGGAGGGGGGAGCCTACAAGCGTGCAGCGGCTCCTTCTGATTCGTAGGACGTTCTTACACCTGGGCAGTCTCAGGGAAGATGTGGGCAGAGGTGTCGGCACATAGAACGGGAGGTTCTAAAGGAGTGAGTGTGCCTAGGGGTCAAGCTAAGGGTGGCCCTGGATGTGCTTTAGATAAACCGGTTCAGAGATCAAAAGGTAAATCCATATTTCCCTTTTAAGTGTTTAATGATCAATATCAACGGTTTAAGGACTGAAAGGAAGCATGGTTGGTTTGTAGATGTGTTGAGGCATAACAGGATTGAGGTGGCAATGATGCAAGAGCATAATTGTCCACCAGAGTGTCCTTTGTGTATTGAAGGTTATGAGGTATTTGTGGCTCATTCTCGAAGTCTAAAGGGTGGTGTAGCGATCCCGATTCGGGAGTTTATCCCGTTCATGGTTAAGCATAGAGAGGAGGGAGGAGAGGGGAGGGTGGTAAGGGTGGACGGGTTGTGGGGGGTTAGGGTGTCGTTTGTGTGTACGAGCCAGCGGAAGGGGATGTACACATTAAGAATACTTTCATTAACGAGGTGCTTGTATATTATTTGAGGTCACTGTCGGAGGTCACGTTTGTAGCGAGTGATTGGAATTGTGTCTTAAGAGCAAGAGATGTGGAGCCGTGGGGTGCAAGCTTTTACTCGGTGGTGTTGAGGAATTTGCTAGGGGTGGAACTTCAAGATGTGGGGGATGAGGGGAGGGGTGGTTATGCACACTTTTGTGAGAGGGAGATATGCCGCAAGGCTAGATAGGATTTATGTAATGAGGGTGGTGACAGTTAGGAGGGTGGGGATTTTGGATGTTTTTTTTTTTCAGATCATAGGGTGTACAGGTGGAGGTGGAATGGGGAGGTCTGCCTCGACATTATGAGAGTTTTTGAAAGTTGAATGTACGGTTATTGAAGAGTGAGGAGGGGAGGAAGTTGTTTGCTGCCTGGTGGTCACAGTTGTGGGAAGAGGGGCATGGGGTGAGTGATGTCATTGAATGGTGGGACTCAGTAGCAAAGGGGAAAATCAGGGAGTTTTACGTGCGTAGGGGGCATGTGGAAAATCAATTGGCTTATGGTCTGATAGGGTACCTGGAGGGACAGTTAAGAGATTCTTATGGTGGGAGGGGCTTTGCGGGATATCCTGTGGAGGATATTGTGGGAGTGAAAGAACAGTTAAGGGAGATGCATAATGATCGTTTTGATGGTGCCCATGTAAGGGGTGGGTGTTGGAGGAAGTTTTGTGGGGAGATCGGCCGTCGGCCTGTGTCCTTAGGGGGCAGAAACAGAGATGTGCAACGGAGATGATGGGTTGACTGTGGAGGAAGAGTTGAGGGGCTATGTTCGTGGGCAGGAGCTGGTTACGACAGAAGGGTTGTGGGTATGTGGATGCTTGGTATCTGGAGCACATGAAAAGTAGAGGTTTCCAGGGGAAGGCATTAGGAGTCATGGGCGGGTATGTGCAATGTCTGTTGGAAACGTGTGATAGAGGATTATTAAATGGTACTATTAGTGAGTTAGAGGTATGGGAGGTATTGGCAAGCATGCAGGAGGGCAAGTCGCCGGGTCTAGATGGATTGCGTAGTGACTTTTATGTACAAAACTGGGGAGTGATGAAGAATTTTTGGTGATTTTGTTTAATGAGATGAAAACGAGAGGTTTTATGGGGGAGCTGCAGAGTACGGCAGTGGTGGTGCTGGTACCAAAGGGCACGGGGAAACGTAAGGTGCAGGATTATAGACCCATTTCGCTGATGTGTGGTGATTATAAAGTCTTTGCAAAAATTTTAGGTAACAGAATTAAAAGGGTAATTGATAGTGTGATTGGGGGGCCAGTTTGGTATACCGGGTAGGTCAATGTTCAAGGGCCATGGCAGAATTCAAGATTTCATTGAGCAATGGCAGGGGGTGGGGGGGGGAGTTTTAGCCTTGGATTGGAGGGCCACTTACGATAGCATGGAAAGGGAGGCATTGTGGAGTATTATGCATTGGCAGGGGTTTGGATCAGAAATATTGGATTGGGCACAGACTTTATATTGAGGGCAAAGGCGTGTGTGCAGGTTAATGGGAGGGTAGGCGTAAGAGTGGGTATGGATCGAGGTTTAAGGCAAGGGTGCCCTTTATCACAGATTCTGTTTGCCTGTTTACAGGATCCCTTTCATAGAGTGATTGAAGTATGTGTGGGGGGCCTCACGAGGGGGCCTGGTATTGTAGGGTATGTGGATGACACAAAGGTGTCGGTGGGTAGGACTGAGGCGTTAAGGGGTATAAGTGACAATATTAGTGTGTGCAGTAAAGCTATTGGTTTGGGCATAAATGTGGAAAAATCTAAGTTGATGGAAGTAGGGAATTGGGTAGGGGAGGTAGGTGGATATAGGGGGGAGTGGTCTGTGGTGCAGCAGGTGAAAATTTGTGGTGTCTTTTATATGAGGGATATGTGGGAGGTGAGGGAGATTAATTCTGGGAGGGTTTTGGAGAGTGTCACGGGACGTTTGGGGGCTGCAGTCACAGTTACTCATGCTGCAACAGAGGGCGATGGTTGCAAATGTAATGCTATACAGCAAGGTATGGCATGTGACAGCTGTTTACTCGTTGATGCAGTGTGATGTGCGTAGTTTGCAAATTATGATTCTAAGGTTCGTATGGGGTTCAGGATGTGAGTGGCTTAAGCGTGATGTGGTGATGTTGGCTCCTCGATTAGGGGGAGTGGGACTAATTTCTATGGAGCGGAGGGTAAGGAGCCTGTATGTTAAATGCAGTTTTTAGAGGTTAGGGGGTCAGGATGGGGATAGGATTGGGGTGGTTTATGAGGATGTTAAGCAGTAGTGGGGGGGTAGGGACCTGAGGGATTGTGAGGCTATGTTGAGAGTATTAATGCTGGTACGGGAGCCGGGCTCCTTAAAAGTTGGCACACTAGAGAGGGTGGGGGGGGGGTGTTACAAATGCGTGCCTGGGGTGGAGGTTATGCCAATGTATGATTGGCGACAGATTTGGGATAGTTTTCGCCACATATGTATAAGGCCGCGAGTATGCGAAGTGGCTTTTAAATTTTTACATGGAATTTTGCCATCTAGGGTTGTTTTACACAATAGACATTTAACAGAAAACCCATATTGTGGTAGGTGTGGATCGGAGGAGACTATATATCATGTGATTTATTTTTGCGAACAGCTGGGTGTGGTTAGGGAATGGTTTTTGCGTGTTTTACGGTGGGTGGGGGTTTATCAGTTTTACGAACGCTTAGTTTAGAAGTGGGAGGGGTGGAATGCAGTGTTATATTTGGTTGTAGATTTTGTATATATATCATGGGTGATGAGGGGGGGGAGTGGAGGAACGAAAACGGGCACTGGCGTTTTTTTTTATAGAACCAAATGTCGGAATCAAGTAATTTTCGGGAATAGGTGGGAGAGAGATTTTTCGGAGGGGTATCATGCTCTGACTATTAGGGTATTGGGGATTTTGTAAACTAAGGAGTTTTGAGTGGGCTGGACTCCCGGGGAGGGTGGAAGAAGAGGGGAAGATAGTTTTCTAGAATGTGCCGCTTGTGTGTGTGAATGGGGATGTGCTAGTGCACAGATTGACTCTCTGGTTAACGGAGTTTTGTCAAGTGTGAATGTGGCGTGGTTTATGGTTCTGAGTGGTACGTGGGTCTGTGGACTCAGTGTAATCCCTGGGGCGAATTTTTTTGGGGGGAGTTTGATGTCATAGTAATAGTGTTTTCTTTTGGAATCTGTTTGCTTTGTATTTTTATCATGTTTTTGATGTGTGCCTGAGCATTATGGCAGGAGATATATTCCATGTTTTGGTATGTGTGGATCTACTGGTTTTGATGGATCTACAATAAAGAAGGTGCGTGGTGTGTGAGATGTGTGGTGTGTGGTGTGTGGTGTGTGAGATGGGTGGTGTGTGGTGTGTGGTGTGGGGTGTGTGGTGTGTGAGATATGTGGATGGTATGAACGTAGAAGGGAAATATCGACTTTCCTTTTTCAGGTACTGTAGAGGTGGTATTGTGAATGTGTGGGCCAATGTGCCATGGTGGCACTTCCATGCATGTGCCTCTTATGTATTTCTGTCATTTGATTGGTGTCACGTTATGCATTTGTCATTACTTCATTTAAATTTTGTTTAGTGTTTTTATTAAATTTTGAGCCTTACATTTGTAATTTGATGTATAGTTTTGTTTAAATTTGGCTTCCTGGACATTGTATACAATTGGTAGGATGTCAATGTACCATGTAAATTCTTTAGTTTACTGATGGGGGTGTTGTGTGTGTAGGAATACCTTTGAGGTAGTGCCAATGTTTGTTGTGTACGGTGTACTTCAGTATGTGTGGAATGGTGTTTTTTGTTTTTATGATCAGTAAGCAATATGTTTGTACAATATTTGGAGTTTGTGTATCAAAGGGCATGGGTTCATGTTTAGATTTATGTGGCGAGTATATGTTGGTGCTTGGACGATTGGGTGTAAACTTTTGAGATTTTGTTTTCATGATTCAGGGACATTGTATCTTGGTATCCCTTGACAAGATCTCTTTGTTTATTGTGAGTTTGTATATGTGATAAGCTATGTGCCATGGGTACTGGGTTTTGATCATGAGGGTATGGGGTGGAGGGAGTATGTGTTTGGGCCTTTTATGTTATTTTGTCCATCATGTGTACAGATGTTTTGGTTTATTAGCCTTTTGTTATTATTCATGTTCACTTTGTTAAGTGTTTCTTATTGTTTGAGCTATTTTTAATAGTTCTTGGATGCGTGGTTTGTTAATTTCATTTACTGGCTCCCTGTACAGTCATGAGTTTCAGTTCATATTTCTGATGTTATGTCTTTGTAAGTGTTATGCCTGTTGGCGCGATTTTTATTTTATATGTATTACTATGTTTTTAAATAAAATATAAAAAAATTCTCACAGCGGAACGAGTCATTAGACTGAAACCCCACGTCATGTTGCATGTATCCTGTTTCCATACAAATCTTACTTAACCTTTCCCAGTACATCAGATTGTATATATATATATATATATATATATATTTTTTATTTTATTAACACATCGGCCGATTCCCACCAAGGCAGGGTGGCCCGAAAAAGAAAAACTTTCATCATCATTCACTCCATCACTGTCTTGCCAGAAGGGTGCTTTACACTACAGTTTTAAAACTGCAACATTAACACCCTCCTTCAGAGTGCCGGCACTGTACTTCCCATCTCCAGAACTCAAGTCCGGCCTGCCGGTTTCCTGAATCCCTTCATAAATGTTACTTTGCTCACACTCCAACAGCACGTCAAGTATTAAAACCATATGCCTCCATTCACTCCTATCAAATACGCTCACACATGCTTGCTGGAAGTCCAAGCCCTCGCACACAAAACTTCCTTTACCCCCCCCTCCAACCTTTCCTAGGCCGACCCCTACCCCGCCTTCCCTCCACTACAGATTTATACACTCTCGAAGTCACTCTGTCTCGTTCCATTCTCTCTACATGTCCAAACCACCTCAACAACCCCTCCTCAGCTCTCTGGACAATCGTTTGGTAATCCGCACCTCCTCCTAATTTCCAAACTCCGAATTCTCTGCATTATATTCACACCACACATTGACCTCAGACATGACATCTCCACTGCCTCCAGCCTTCTCCTCGTTGCAACATTCATCACCCATGCTTCACACCCATATAAGAGCGTTGGTATAACTATACTCTCATACATTCCCCTCTTTACTTCCATGGACAAGGTTCTTTGTCTCCACAGACTCCGAAGTGCTCCACTCACCCTTTCCCCTCATCAATTATATGATTCACCTCATCTTTCATAGACCCATCCGCCGACATGTCCACTCCCAAATATCTGAATACATTCACCTCCTCCATACTCTCTCCCTCCAATCTGATATCCAATCTTTCGTCACCTATTCTTTTGTTATCCTCATCACCTTACTCTTTCCTATATTCACTTTCAATTTTCTTCTTTACACACCCTACCAAATTCATCCACCAACCTCTGCAGCTTCTCTTCAGAATCTCCCAAAGCACAGTGTCATCAGCAAAAAGCAACTGTGACAACTCCCACTTTGTATTTGCTTCTTTATCTTTTAGCCCAACACCTCTTGCCAAGACCCTCGCATTCACTTCTCTTACCACCCCATCTATAAATATATTGAACAACCACGGTGACATCACACATCCTTGTCTAAGGCCCACTTTTACTGGGAAAAAGTCCCTTCCCTCCTACACACTCTAACCTGAGCCTCACTATCCTCATAAAAACTCTTCACTGCTTTCAGTAACCTTCCTCCTATTCCATACACCTGCAACATCTGCCACATTGCCCCCTATCTACCCTATCATACGCCTTTTCCAAATCCATAAATGCCACAAAAACATCTTTACCCTTATCCAAATACTGTTCACCTATATGTTTCACTGTAAACACTTGGTCTACACACCCCTACCTTTTCCCAAAGCCCCCTTGTTCATCTGCTATCCTGCTTTCTGTTTTACTCTTAATTCTTTCAATAATAACTCTACCATACACTTTACCAGGTACACTCAACAGACTTATTCCCCTATAATTTTTGCACTCTCTTTTGTCCCCTTTGCCTTTATACAAAGGAACAATACACGCTCTCTGCCAATCCCTAGGTACCTTACCCTCTTCCATACATTTATTAAATAATAGCACCAACCACTCCAAAATTATATCCCCACCTGCTTTTAACATTTCTATCTTTATCCCATCAATCCCAGCTGCCTTACCCCCTTTCATTCTACCCACTGCCTCACGAACTTCCCTACACCCACTAATATATATATATATATATATATATATATATATATATATATATATATATATATATATATATATATATATATATATATATATATATATATATATATATATATATATATATATATATATATATATATATATATATATATATATATATATATATATATATATATATATGCATATGCAAAACAACCACTATGAAAAAAAAGCGAAATTCCAAGCTCTTTCGTGACTTCTCACATTATAAAAAACAAAACATCAACAGGAAGGCATATAAAGGGTCAAGACTACACCTCACAATCACGTCACTACAACAAGACTACACCTCACAATCACGTCACTACAACAAGACTACACCTCACAATCACGTCACTACAACAAGACTACACCTCACAATCACGTCACTACAACAAGACTACACCTCACAATCACGTCACTACAACAAGACTACACCTCACATATGCCTGCCAACAAGCGACTCTGTGAAACACACCTGATACTCTACCCAAGCATTAAGATTTTTTACTTGTCTAATGTATCATTAAATTCTTCCCAAACTTTATTAATTATAAATGAATCCAATTTATATAAACCAAAAGAAATATTCATATTATTTTCAAAAACGGCTTTTTATGAAACATGATTCTATTACATTGCTGTCAACCATGGACTTTCTTGATACAACTTTCTCAGTCTTTTGAAAATCAATTGGATGGTTAAAATCTCTCACAAGAATAAATAGAGCATTAGAATCTTGTCCAGTGAAGACGTGTCTTGTGTGCTCTCTGTGAATCTGAACAAGATGTCCTCTCTGAGCTACTCTACCAGCAGCTGAAGGAAGAACTAAG
>WNWK01020137.1:0-36404 GCA_009830355.1 Cherax destructor | reverse complement strand
TCTACATTGAACTGCATCTGCCACTTTTCTGACCACGAATTAAGTTTGTCTAAATCTTCCTGAAGTTCTATGACATCTATGTTTGAATCAATTATCCTACCTATCTTCGTGTCGTCGGCGAATTTGCTCATATCACTAGTAATTTCCTCATCAAGGTCATTGATATATATTATAAATAACAATGGGCCTAAGACTGATCCCTGTGGAACACCACTTGTTACAAGTCCCCATTCGGATTTAACCCCATTTATGCACACTCTCTGCTTCCTATTGGTGAGCCATGACTCGATCCATGACAGCACTTTTCCCCAATGCCATGAGCTGCCACTTTCTTTAACAGTCTCTGGTGCGGTACTCTATCAAAAGCCTTACTAAAGTCTAAATAAACAATATCGAATTCTTTATCGTGATCAACAGCCTCAAAGCTTTACTGAAGAAGATTAATAAATTAGATAGGCAGGAACGGCCCCTCGTGAATCCATGCTGGGTATCATTAATCAAATTATGGTTATCTAGATGGCTTCTAATAATATCAGCTATAATTGACTCTAGTAATTTGCCTACAATTGAGGTCAGGCTTATTGGGCGGTAGTTTGACGGTAGTGACTTGTCCCCTGCTTTAAAAATAGGAATTACATTAGCCATCTTCCACATATCAGACACTACACCTGTTTGAAGAGATAAATTAAAAATGTTAGATATTGGTTCACAGGAGTTGGTTTTCGAAAGAGAAACATGTAAAGCCCACACATAGTTCAACAAGGTCGATGAAATCGCTGGCTGGAAGAGGAAGATCAAGCGAGTCGTCAATTTTCCTGCGCAAGAGATCGATAGCTTGTGTAGTAGGTACTTTGGTGAATAGGGATGTTACATCAAGGCTGGAGAGTTTCTTGTTTCTGATGTTGATGTTGCGAATGCGATTGAGAAGGTCACCAGAGTGTTTGAGATGTGCTGGACTGATGGTGCCCAAAAGTTTGGAGAGGTGTTTAGCGAGAATTCCTGAGATTTGGTGGGGAGCACTGCCTATTCCCGAGGATATGGGCCTCAAAGGGATACCTGGTTTGTGAGTTTTTGGCAGACCGTACATTCTGGCAGGTCTGGGGTTGCTGGGAATGGTGTGTAGAAGTTTCTTTCATAAGAACATAAGAACATAAGAAAGGAGGAACACTGCAGCAGGCCTGTTGGCCCATACTAGGCAGGTCCTTCACAATCCGTCCCACTAACAGAATATTTGCTCAACCCAATTTTCAATGCTACCCAAGAAATAAGCTTTGACAATTCTACCCACTCATGTGCGAGTCCCACTCAAATCCAACCCCTCTCACTCATGAATTTATCCAACCTAAATTTGAAACTACCCAAGGTCCTAGCTTCAATAACCCTACTAGGCAGACTGTTCCACTCATCAACTACCCTATTTCCAAACCAATACTTTCCTATATCCTTTCTAAATCTAAACTTATCTAACTTGAATCCATTATTGCGGGTTCTCTCTTGGAGAGATATCCTCAAGACCTTATTTATATCCCCTTTGTTAATACCCATTTTCCACTTGTATACCTCGATCATGTCTCCCCTCATTCTACGTCTTACAAGTGAATGTAATTTTAGGGTCTTCAATCTTTCTTCGTAAGGAAGATTTCTAATGCTATGTATTAATTTAGTCATTCTACGCTGAATGTTTTCTAACGAATTTATGTCCATTCTGTAATATGGAGACCAGAACTGAGCTGCGTAATCTAGGTGAGGCCTTACTAATGATGTATAAAGCTGTAATATAACCTCTGGACTTCTGTTGCTAACACTTCTTGATATAAATCCCAGTAATCTATTTGCCTTATTACGTACGCTTAGGCATTGCTGTCTTGGTTTAAGGTTGCTGCTTACCATCACCCCCAAGTCCTTCTCGCAATCTGTATGGCTAAGTTCTACGTTATTTAACTTATAAGTGCTTGGGTTATGGACACTCGAGCTTTAGAACCTTGCATTTATCTACATTGAACTGCATCTGCCACTTTTCTGACCACGAATTAAGTTTGTCTAAATCTTCCTGAAGTTCTATGACATCTATGTTTGAATCAATTATCCTACCTATCTTCGTGTCGTCGGCGAATTTGCTCATATCACTAGTAATTCCCTCATCAAGGTCATTGATATATATTATAAATAACAATGGGCCTAAGACTGATCCCTGTGGAACACCACTTGTTACAAGTCCCCATTCGGATTTAACACCATTTATGCACACTCTCTGCTTCCTATTGGTGAGCCATGACTCGATCCATGACAGCACTTTTCCCCCAATGCCATGAGCTGCCACTTTCTTTAACAGTCTCTGGTGCGGTACTCTATCAAAAGCCTTACTAAAGTCTAAATAAACAATATCGAATTCTTTATCGTGATCAACAGCCTCAAAAGCTTTACTGAAGAAGGTTAATAAATTTGATAGGCAGGAACGGCCCTCGTGAATCCATGCTGGGTATCATTAATCAAATTATGGTTATCTAGATGGCTTCTAATAATATCAGCTATAATTGACTCTAGTAATTTGCCTACAATTGAGGTCAGGCTTATTGGGGTAGTTTGACGGTAGTGACTTGTCCCCTGCTTTAAAAATAGGAATTACATTAGCTATCTTCCACATATCAGACACTACACCTGTTTGAAGAGATAAATTAAAAATGTTAGATATTGGTTCACAGAGTTCCATTTGCATTCCTTAAGAACCCTTGCAAAAAGCTCATCAGGACCAGGCGATTTATTTTGTTTCAGTCGGTCCAGCTGTTTCATAATCATTTCGCTAGTGACTGTGATATTACATAATTTATCTTCTTCTGGGCCTCTGTAAAAATTAATTACTGGGATATTATTAATGTCTTCCTGTGTGAAAACCGAGAGAAAATAATTATTAAAAATAGAGCACATATCATTCTCCTTGTCAGTAAGATGCCCAAAGTTATTTTTAAGGGGACCTATCTTATCCCTAACTTTTGTTCTATAAACC
This sequence comes from Cherax destructor, assembly GCA_009830355.1. Classification (NCBI taxonomy): domain Eukaryota; kingdom Metazoa; phylum Arthropoda; class Malacostraca; order Decapoda; family Parastacidae; genus Cherax; species Cherax destructor. The sequence continues at coordinate 33,400 of WNWK01020137.1, read as the reverse complement.
TGGAAAAACTTTTGGGTTAGTTTTTGAATCCCTAGCAACTTTAATTTCATAGTCCCGTTTAGCTTTTTTTATTCCCTTTTTAACGTCCCTCTTAATGTCAGTATACTGATTTATAAGATGACCCTCACCTCTTTTTATGCGCCTATAAATTCCTTTCTTCTGCCCTAAAAGATATTTGAGCCTATTATTCATCCATTTTGGGTCATTTCTACTTGATCTAATTTCTTTATACGGGATAAATGTTCTTTGGGCAGCCTGTATAGTGTTAAGAAAACTGTCATATTGATACCTCTCTTCTTCACCCCAGTCCACAGTTGATAAGTGTTCTCTAAGTCCATTATAATCTGCTAAGCGAAAATCTGGGACCATTACTGAATTATCCCTACTATCATACATCCATTCAATGCTAAAGGTAATTGACTTGTGGTCGCTTGAGCCGAGTTCCTCTGTAATTTCTAAATTATTAACAAGGGTTTCCTTGCTTGCCAGAACCAAGTCAAGTAGGTTATTTCCCTTGTAGGTTCTGTTACAAACTGCTTCAAAAGCAATCCTGAACTACTTCTAAAAGTCGTTAGATTCTAAATTCCCTGTCATGAAATTCCAATCAATCTGACTAAAGTTAAAGTCCCCTAGAATTACTACGTTATCGTGTCTTGTGGCCTTAACAATTTCCTCCCAAAGTAGTCTCCCTTGTTCCCTATCTAAGTTTGGAGGACGGTAAATCACGCCTAAAATCAATTTTCACACCCTCTGAAAATTCTATCCAGACAGACTCTGTATGTGTTAATTCAGACTTTATACCCGTTTTTATGCAACAATTTAAATGATCACGGACATAGAGTGCCACCCCACCCCCTTTCCCGATACTTCTGTCTACTTGGAACAATTTAAAACCCTGAATGTGACATTCGGCAGGCAAGTCCCGATTTTTCATATTAAACCATGTCTCAGTTATTGCAAAAACATCATATTACCCGTACTTGCAACTAATCTCAACTCGTCCATCTTATTCCTAGCACTACGACTATTGGTGTAATATATATTTAGAGACCCTCCTTTCTCTTTACCCTTCTCTGATTCCCTCAGAATGCGGCGAGTCTTGTGAAGAAATGTTTTGGTGAGGTTGTCCACTTGATTAGTAGTGAGAGGTTTGTAGGTATCTGGGTCATTAAGTAGATTAAGCATTTTGTTCCTGTAATCGTCAGTGTTCAAGATTACGACACCACCTCCTTTATCAGCGGTGGTAACCCTGATGGTCGTGTCTTCTGCTAAAGTTTTAAGTGCAATGATGTAACGTCGAGGTATGACTGGGGTACTGTGTGTTGAGATGGCTGCTGAGATGATGCCTTGAAGATAGCCTTTTTGGAAATCGGAGTCATTGTGTCTGTAGTTTTTAGCGATGAAATTGAGGTCTTGTTTTGGTTTCGTGATTCCTGTTGCAAATTTGAGACCTAAGCTGAGGGCTTCAGTTTCTGTGGTTGACAGTGGACGAGTTGAAAGATTTTGAATAATTTCAGGTCTTCCTAAACTTTTCCACTGAGAATTATCGTAGAGAGTTTGGAGTTTCCTAGTAAGTCTGATTTTTGCTGAACATTAGCTGTGGTAACTCTGCTGCGAATAATTTCGGCGGTGCGTCTGTTCATGTTACCCCGGAGTGTCGTGCCTAGTGTCCTGGCTTGGAGAAAAGTTTCCTTTGTAGCGTTGTTCAGGTCATCTGCACAACGGCTTCTACAACATAGCTGAACCTATTGCCAAGAAACTTCTTCAACGCTATCCCACCTAGAACTCAAGAATGGTACACTGCAGGTCCTTTAAGTCACACTATGTTTTCACACTACTTTTAAGACTCACATGCAGCTTTCTCCATCTGACCCAGCATTCTCCACCTGACTGTACCCTATATATATCTCTATGTTGCTCATTTTCCAGGTAGATCTGTCTGTGACTCGATAAAGCCCACTGCGTGGGCGAAACGTTGTCAATAAAGGATCACATTATACTGCTTATGTGTTTATTTTTCCATTGTGTCGGTATTTTATACCATTTATTTCCAGATAAATGCAAAGTTCTAAAGCTCGGGAATGTTCATAACCCTAGCACCTACCAGCTTAATAATGTTGAACTCAGCCGTACAGAATGCGAAAAGGATCTGGGGGTTATGGTAAGCAGCAACCTCAAACCAAGTCAGCAATGCCTAAGCGTAAGAAATAAAGCAAATAGATTACTGGGATTTATATCAAGAAGTGTAAGCAACAGAAGTCCAGCGGTTATATTACAGCTTTATACATCATTAGTAATGCCTCACCTAGATTATGCAGCTCAGTTCTGGTCTCCATTTTACAGAATGGATATAAATTCGTTAGAAAACATTCAGCGACGAATGACAAAGTTAATTCATAGCATTAGAAATCTTCCGTATGAAGAAAGATTGAAGACCCTTAAATTACATTCACTTGTAAGACGAAGAATGAGGGGAGACATGATCGAGGTATATAAGTGGAAGATGGGTATTAATAAGGGGGATATAAATAAGGTCTTGAGGATATCTCTCCAAGAGAGAACCCGCAATAATGGATTCAAATTGGATAAGTTTAGATTTAGAAAGGATATAGGAAAATATTGGTTTGGAAATAGGGTAGTTGATGAGTGGAACAGTCTGCCTAGTAGGGTCATTGAAGCTATGACCTTGGGTAGTTTCAAATTTAGGTTGGATAAATTCATGAGTGAGAGGGGTTGGATTTGAGTGGGACTCGCACTTGAGTTAGTAGAATCTTCAAAGCTTATTTCTTGGGTAGAATTGAAAATTAAGAACATAAGAACATAAGAAAGGAGGAACACTGCAGCAGGCCTGTTGGCCCATACTAGGCAGGTCCTTCACAATCCGTCCCACTAACAGAATATTTGCTCAACCCAATTTTCAATGCTACCCAAGAAATAAGCTTTGACAATTCTACCCACTCATGCGCGAGTCCCACTCAAATCCAACCCCTCTCACTCATGTATTTATCCAACCTAAATTTGAAACTACCCAAGGTCCTAGCTTCAATAACCCTACTAGGCAGACTGTTCCACTCATCAACTACCCTATTTCCAAACCAATACTTTCCTATATCCTTTCTAAATCTAAACTTATCTAACTTGAATCCATTATTGCGGGTTCTCTCTTGGAGAGATATCCTCAAGACCTTATTTATATCCCCTTTGTTAATACCCCATTTTCCACTTGTATACCTCGATCATGTCTCCCTCATTCTACGTCTTACAAGTGAATGTAATTTTAGGGTCTTCAATCTTTCTTCGTAAGGAACATAACATAAGAACATAAGAAAGGAGGAACACTGCAGCAGGCCTGTTGGCCCATACTAGGCAGGTCCTTCACAATCCATCCCACTAACAGAATATTTGCTCAACCCAATTTTCAAAGCTACCCAAGAAATAAGCTTTGACAATTCTACCCACTCATGCGCGAGTCCCACTCAAATCCAACCCCTCTCACTCATGAATTTATCCAACCTAAATTTGAAACTACCCAAGGTCCTAGCTTCAATAACCCTACTAGGCAGACTGTTCCACTCATCAACTACCCTATTTCCAAACCAATACTTTCCTATATCCTTTCTAAATCTAAACTTATCTAACTTGAATCCATTATTGCGGTTCTCTCTTGGAGAGATATCCTCAAGACCTTATTTATATCCCCTTTGTTAATACTCCATTTTCCACTTGTATACCTCGATCATGTCTCCCTCATTCTACGTCTTACAAGTGAATGTAATTTTAGGGTCTTCAATCTTTCTTCGTAAGGAAGATTTCTAATGCTATGTATTAATTTAGTCATTCTACGCTGAATGTTTTCTAACGAATTTATGTCCATTCTGTAATATGGAGACCAGAACTGAGCTGCGTAATCTAGGTGAGGCCTTACTAATGATGTATAAAGCTGTAATATAACCTCTGGACTTCTGTTGCTAACACTTCTTGATATAAATCCCAGTAATCTATTTGCCTTATTACGTACGCTTAGGCATTGCTGTCTTGGTTTAAGGTTGCTGCTTACCATCACCCCCAAGTCCTTCTCGCAATCTGTATGGCTAAGTTCTACGTTATTTAACTTATAAGTGCTTGGGTTATGGACACTCCCCGAGCTTCAGAACCTTGCATTTATCTACATTGAACTGCATCTGCCACTTTTCTGACCACGAATTAAGTTTGTCTAAATCTTCCTGAAGTTCTATGAAATCTATGTTTGAATCAATTATCCTACCTATCTTCGTGTCGTCGGCGAATTTACTCATATCACTAGTAATTCCCCCATCAAGGTCATTGATATATATTATAAATAACAATGGGCCTAAGACTGATCCCTGTGGAACACCACTTGTTACAAGTCCCCATTCGGATTTAACCCCATTTATGCACACTCTCTGCTTCCTATTGGTGAGCCATGACTCGATCCATGACAGCACTTTTCCCCCAATGCCATGAGCTGCCACTTTCTTTATTAGTCTCTGGTGCGGTACTCTATCAAAAGCCTTACTAAAGTCTAAATAAACAATATCGAATTCTTTATCGTGATCAACAGCCTCAAAAGCTTTACTGAAGAAGGTTAATAAATTAGATAGGCAGGAACGGCCCCTCGTGAATCCATGCTGGGTATCATTAATCAAATTATGGTTATCTAGATGGCTTCTAATAATATCAGCTATAATTGACTCTAGTAATTTGCCTACAATTGAGGTCAGGCTTATTGGGCAATTATTCTGTTAGTGGGATGGATTGTGAAGGACCTGCCTAGTATGGGCCAACAGGCCTGCTGCAGTGTTCCTCCTTTCTTATGTTCTTATGTTCTTATGTATAATTTGCTGCAGCCATTACAAGGGATTGTGTATACCCCTGCCGTGGATTGAAGCTTTTCCTGTCTGTTACTGGTAATGTCCTTAATGGTGGTGGATGTGGATGTGGATACTCGGACATTACCAGTAACAGACAGGAAAAGCTTCAATCCACGGCAGGGTATACACAATCCCTTGTAATGGCTGCAGCAAATTATACGTTGGCGAAACATCCAGAGACCTACAAACACGCATTTCAGAACACCAGTACGCAGGCAGATCTGACGACTCAAGAAATGCCTGTGTTCAACACCGAAATTTACACAACCATTTAATCAACTACAGAAACGCAAGACTCATCGCCAGAGAAGACAACACGCAATACCGAAGAATCCTAGAATCATCACTCATCTGTATATCCAACAACTTCAACCAGAACAACGGCTTCTACAACATAGCTGAACCTATTGCCAAGAAACTTCTTCAACGCTATCCCACCTAGAACTCAAGAATGGTACACTGCAGGTCCTTTAAGTCACACTATGTTTTTAACTATCACACTACTTTTTAAGACTCACATGCAGCTTTCTCCACCTGACCCAGCATTCTCCACCTGACTGTACCCATATATATCTCCATGTTGCTCATTTTCCAGGTAGATCTGTCTGAGACTGATAAAGCACTGCGTGGGCGAAACGTTGTCAATAAAGGATCACATTATACTGCTTATGTGTTTATTTTTCCATTGTGTCGGTATTTTTATACCATTTATTTCAATGCCTAAGCGTACGTAATAAGGCAAATAGATTACTGGGATTTATATCAAGAAGTGTTAGCAACAGAAGTCCAGAGGTTATATTACAGCTTTATACATCATTAGTAAGGCCTCACCTAGATTACGCAGCTCAGTTCTGGTCTCCATATTACAGAAAATGTTAGAAAACATTCAGCGTAGAATGACTAAATTAATACATAGCATTAGAAATCTTCCTTACGAAGAAAGATTGAAGACCCTAAAATTACATTCACTTGTAAGACGTAGAATGAGGGAGACATGATCGAGGTATACAAGTGGAAAATGGGTATTAACAAAGGGGATATAAATAAGGTCTTGAGGATATCTCTCCAAGAGAGAACCCGCAATAATGGATTCAAGTTAGATAAGTTTAGATTTAGAAAGGATATAGGAAAGTATTGGTTTGGAAATAGGGTAGTTGATGAGTGGAACAGTCTGCCTAGTAGGGTTATTGAAGCTAGGACCTTGGGTAGTTTCAAATTTAGGTTGGATAAATTCATGAGTGAGAGTGGTTGGATTTGAGTGGGACTCTTATGTTCTTATGTTCTTATGACTCGCGCATGAGTGGGTAGAATTGTCAAAGCTTATTTCTGGGTAGCATTGAAAATTGGGTTGAGCAAATATTCTGTTAGTGGGACGGATTGTGAAGGACCTGCCTAGTATGGGCCAACAGGCCTGCTGCAGTGTTCCCCCTTTCTAACGATTTATGTTCATTCTGTATATGGAGACCAAAATTGAGCTGCATCTAGGTGAGGCCTTACACGATGACAAGTGTAAATCTCTGGACTTCTGTTGCTAACACTCTGATATAGATACTGGGATTTATATCAGAAGTGTTAGCAAAGAAGCCCAGAGGTTATATTACAGCTTTATACATCATTAGAAGGCCTCACCTAGATTACGCATCAGTTCTGTCTCCATATTACAGAATGGACATAAATTCAGAAAACATTCAGCGTAGAATGACTAAATTAATACATAGCATTAGAAATCTTCCTTACGAAGAAAGATTGAAGACCTAAAATTACATTCACTTGTAAGACGAGAATGAGGGAGACATGATCGAGGTATACAAGTGGAAAATGGGTATTAACAAAGGGGATATAAATAAGGTCTTGAGGATATCTCTCCAAGAGAGAACCCGCAATAATGGATTCAAGTTAGATAAGTTTAGATTTAGAAAGGATATAGGAAAGTATTGATTTGGAAATAGGGTAGTTGATGAGTGGAACAGTCTGCCTAGTAGGGTTATTGAAGCTAGGACCTTGGGTAGTTTCAAATTTAGGTTGATAAATTCATGAGTGAGAGGGGTTGGATTTGAGTGGACTCAGCATGAGTGGGTAGAATTGTCAAAGCTTATTTCTTGGGTAGCTTTGAAAATTGGGTTGAGCAAATATTATGTTAGTGGGATGGATTGTGAAGGACCTGCCTAGTATGGGCCAACAGGCCTGCTGCAGTGATCCTCCTTTCTTATGTTCTTATGTTCTTATGTTCTTATGAATCCATTATTGCGGGTTCTCTTGGAGAGATACCCTCAAGACCTTATTTATATCCCCTTGTTAATACCCATTTTCCACTTGTATACCTCGATCATGTCTCCCTCATTCTACGTCTTACAAGTGAATGTAATTTAAGGGTCTTCAATCTTTCTTCGTAAGGAAGATTTCTAATGCTATGTATTAATTTAGTCATTCTACGCTGAATGTTTTCTAACGAATTTATGTCCATTCTGTAATATGGTGACCAGAACTGAGCTGCGTAATCTAGGTGAGGCCTTACTAATGATGTATAAAGAAGTGTATCTCTCCAAGAGAGAACCCGCAATAATGGATTCAAGTTAGATAAGTTTAGATTTAGAAAGGATATAGGAAAGTATTGGTTTGGAAATAGGGTAGTTGATGAGTGGAACAGTCTGCCTAGTAGGTTATTGAAGCTAGACCTTGGGTAGTTTTAAATTTAGGTTGGATAAATTCATGAGTGAGAGGGGTTGGATTTGAGTGGGACTCGCGCATGAGTGGGTAGAATTGTCAAAGCTTATTTCTTGGGTAGCATTGAAAATTGGGTTGAGCAAATATTCTGTTAGTGGGACGGATTGTGAAAGACCTGCCTAGTATGGGCCAACAGGCCTGCTGCAGTGTTCCTCCTTTCTTCAATGGCTCGTGCCTGGTAAAACAGCCCTAGTTCTGGATCATCTGTGGATTGGTGGAAACTATTTCACATTTGGTGGGGGTTAAAGATAGGCCCAGGCTCTCTACCATATCTTTAATTTTCCTGATGTCTCCTAGAGAGATTCTGTAAAGCCAGCTAGGGTGCCATCATCCAAGAACCAGATATTGAGCTCACTGACAGCGCTTCTGTGACTTCCTTGATGACTAGACAGAATAGAAAGGGGCGAGAGGGTCCCCTTGCACACCCTCACACGAGTCAATTTCATAGTCCCCAAACAATAGTTTAGAAGCCACACTATAACACGATTCTATGAAGGATAGAGGGAAGGAAAGTGCCTAGAAACTGCTTGGAGAGCAGCATCCCTTCTGACTGAGTTGAAAGCATTGGCAAAGTCCAATTTGATTAAGGCTTTTCATTGAACATGTTGTTGATGTATACTGTGCTGCATGGGCAGCTGCTTCACAGCCTTGTTGAACACCAAAACCGAGCTGAGTTGGTTTCAACATTGAGGCAGCATCTTGACTCACCATTCGACTGCAGCCTTGGAACAGGCGCCGAAGGGTGTTGCCCACTGCAATGGGCCTGATTCCTCCATCCTTTTTCCGGAGGGCACAGTGAGGCACCAAAGAAAAGGGGTCTAATGGCCTCTGGGACACTACCAGCCAGGCACACATTGTAAAATTTGGTGAGTTCAGACAGCAACCTTCAGAAACCTCACATCTGGATTGAAGCTTTTGTTGTGTTAAACCGGTAACTTCTGTAGCCTGTGGAATGACATAAAAGCTTTAACACGGGTAAAACTGCAGTAAATGTTTCCCTGCTGCAGCAAGGTAATGTTGGTACTGGGCAGTGGAGCTGTCCTTCAGGGCTGTGCACGATAATTTGATGGTATCCTCTTGATGAGTTCAGTGTCTCGATAGATTACCCTCAGAAAAATAGAAGAGGGTAATACTATCGGAGCACTGAGACTTATAACCAGTGAGGATACCATCGCCCTAAGGATGTCATTACAGCACAAGCCCTGAAGGACAAACATCCACCTAGGGCCCCAGTACCAACATTGACCCCTTGACATTGCAGCAGGTGAAGAACATTTAACCACGAACCCCTGATGTGTATAAAACTGCTATGTCATTTCCACAGGGCTCAGCAGAAGGTTTCACCGGTTTAAGGCCATAACACTTAAAACAAATGCTCAATCCAGGTCTTGGTGAGGTTTCTGAGAGGTTGCTGTCTGCTGTAGGTAGTAGGTTGGTAGACAGCAACCACCCAGGGAGGTACTACTGTCCTGCCAGGTGACTGTGAAACAGAAACCTGAAACTGTTTTCATGATGGTAGGATTGCTGGTGTCTTTTTCTGTCTCATAAACACGCTGGATAACAGGTATATCTAGCTACTCTACTTACACTTTAGGTCACACTACACTGGCATACACATGCATATATATACATACACACATCTAGGTTTTTCTTCTTTTCTTAATAGCTCTTGTTCTTTTTATTTTCTCTATTGTCCATGGGGAAGTGGAAAAGAATCTTTCCTCCGTAAGCCATGCGTGTCGTATGAGGCGACTAAGATGCCGGGAGCAATGGGCTAGTAACCCCTTCTCCTGTACAAATCTACTAAAAACGAGAAAGAAGAAAAACTTTATAAAATTGGTTGTCTGAATGTGCTGGATGTAGGCGGATGATAAGAAAGAGATGATTGCTGATGTTATGAATGAAAAGAAGTTGGATGTCCTGGCCCTAAGCGAAACAAAGCTGAAGGGGGTAGGCGAGTTTCAGTGGGGAGAAATAAATGGGATTAAGTCAGGAGTATCTGAGAGAGTTAGAGCTAAGGAAGGGGTAGCAATAATGTTGAAGGATCAGTTATGGAAGGAAAAGAGGGAATATAAATGTGTAAATTCAAGGATTATGTGGATTAAAATAAGGGTCGGATGCGAAAAGTGGGTCATAATAAGCGTGTATGCACCTGGAGAAGAGAGGAGGTAGAGGAGAGAGAGATTTTGGGAGATGTTAAGCGAATGTATAGGAACTTTTGAACCAAAGGAGAGAGTAATTGTGGTAGGGGACCTAAATGCTAAAGTGGGAGAAACATGCAGAGAGGGTGTAGTAGGTAAGTTTGGGGTGCCAGGTGTAAATGATAATGGGAGCCCTTTGATTGAACTTTGTATAGAAAGGGGTTTAGTTATAGGCAATACATATTTTAAGAAAAAGAGGATAAATAAGTATACAAGATATGATGTAGGGCGTAATGACAGTAGTTTGTTGGACTATGTATTGGTAGATCAAAGACTGTTGAGTAGACTTCAGGATGTACATGTTTATAGAGGGGCTACAGATATATCAGATCACTTTTTAGTTATAGCTACAGTGGGAGTAAAAGGTAGATGGGATACAAGGAAAATAGAATCATAAGTAAAAGAGAGGTGAAGGTTTATAAACTAAAAGAGGAGGCAGTTAGGGTAAGATATAAACAACTATTGGAGGATAGATGGGCTATGAGAGGTAGGCAATGGGGTCGAAGATGTATGGGGAGATTTAAAAAAGTAGTGTTAGAGTGTTCACAGAAGTTTGTGGTTACAGGCGAGTGGGTGCAGGGAGGGAAGAGGAGCGATTGGTGGAATGATGATGTAAAGAGGAGTAGTAAGGGAGAAAAAATTAGCATATGAGAGGTTTTACAAAGTAGAAGTGGGTGCAAGGAGGGAAGAGTATATGGAGAGAAAAGAGGGTTAAAAGAGTGGTGGCAAAAAAAGAGAGCAGATGAGAGAGTGGGTGAGATGTTATCAGCAAATTTTGTTGAAAATAAGAAAAAGTTTGGAAGAGATTAATAAGTTGAGGAAGCCAAGAACAAATGGATTTGACAGTTAAAAAAGGAGAGAGAGTTATTAAATGGGGAGTTAGAGGTATCGGGAAGATGGAGAGAATATTTTGAGGATTGTTAAATGTTGATGAAGACAGGGGAAACTGTGGGTTTCGGTGAGGGAAGGAGGAATAACATCTTGTAGGAGTGTGGAAGAGCCAGGGGGGTGTAGGGAAAGTTCGGGGGCAGTGGGTAGAATGAAACGGGGTAAGGCAGCTGGGATTGATGGGATAAAGATAGAAATGTTAAAAGCAGGTGGGGATATAGTTTTAGAGTGGTTGGTGCTATTATTTAATAAATGTATGGAAGAGGGTAAGGTACCTAGGGATTGGCAGAGAGCATGCATAGTTCCTTTGTATAAAGGCAAAGGGGACAACAGAGAGTGTAAAAATTATAGGGGAATAAGTCTGTTGAGTATACCTGGTAAAGTGTATGGTAGAGTTATTATTAAAAGAATTAAGAGTAAGACGGAGAGCAGGATAGCAGATAAACAAGGAGGCTTCAGGAAAGGTAGAGGGTGTGTAGACCAAGTGTTTACAGTGAAACATATAGGTGAACAGAATTTTGATAAGCGTAAAGAGGCTTTTGTAGCATTTATGGATTTGGAAAAGGCAAATGACAGAGTGGAGAGGGGGACAATGTGGCAGATGTTGCAAATGTTTGGAGTAGGAGGTAGGTTACTGAAAGCAGTGAAGAGTTTTTACGAGGATAGTGAGACTCAAGTTAGAGTATGTAGGAGAGAGGGAGATTATTTCCCAGTAAAAGCAGGCCTTAGACAAGAATGTTATGTTACCATGGTTGTTCAATACATTTATAGATGGAGTTGTAAGAGAAGTGAATGCGAGGGTCTTGGCAAGATGTATGAATTTATAAGATAAAGAATCTAACACAAAGTGGGAGTTGTCACAGTTGCTCTTTGCTGATGACACTGTGCTTTTGGAGATTCTGAAGAGAAGTGCAGAGGTTGGTGGATATGAATATGAGAAAGTTTAAGGTGGTGAAGGCAACAAAAAATTAGGTGACGACAGATTGGATATCAGATTGGAAGGAGAGAGTATGGAGGAGGTGAATGTATTCAGATATTTAGGAGTGGATGTGTCAGCAGATGGGTCTATGAAAGATGAGGTGAATCATAGAATTGATGGGGGGAAAAAAGGTGAGTGGTGCACTTAGGGGTCAGTGGATACAAAGAACTTTGTCCACGGAAGCAAAGAAAAAGGGAATGTATGAGAGTATAGTTATACCAACGCTCTTATATGGGTGTGAAGCATGGGTGATGAACGTTGCAACAAGGAGAAGGCTGGAGGCAGTGGAGATGTCATGTCTGAGGGCAATGTGTGGTGTGAATATAATGCAGAGAATTCGTAGTTTGGAAATTAGGAGGAGGTGTGGGATTACCAAAACTATTATTCAGAGAGCTGAGGAGGGGTTGTTGAGGTGGTTCGGACATGTATAGAGGATGCCACAAACTAGAATGACTTCGATAGTGTATAAATCTGTAGTGGATGGAAGGCTGGGTAGGGGTCGGCCTAAGAAAGTTTGTAGGGGGGCAAAAAAGGTTTGGAGGGGGAAAGCATGTTATATAGGAGCAAATAGAGACAAATGGTTTTTAGGATATGACATGCTGTTAGAGTGTGAGCAAGGTAACATTTATGAAGGGATTCAGGGAAACCGGCAGGCCGAACTTGAGTCCTGCAGATGGGAAGTACAGTGTCTGCACTCTGAAGGAGGGTGTTGCAGTTTTATAACTGTAGTGTAAGCATGCCTCTGGCAAGATAGTGATGGAGTGAATGATGATGAAAGTTTTTCTTTTTCGGGCCACCCTGCCTTGGTGGGAAACGGCCGATGTGTTTATATATATATATATATATATATATATATATATATATATATATATATATATATATATATATATATATATATATCGTGCCGATTAGGTAAAACTGGTCAATTAGCAAGAACTCATCTAAAATTAAGTCCTTTCTAAAATTTTCTCTTATACGTTTAAAGATATATTTTTTTCATTTATGTTAATGTAAAAATTTATAATATTATTCCAAGAGAAACTTTGAAAACCTACCTAACCTTATTACAACAAGCGCAATTTAATTTAGCCTAACCCAACTAAATATATTTTAGATACGTTAACATTAATTTAATAATAAACAAACACAATGAAATATATTTTTTTCGTTATGTTCAGAATGATTTTGGCGAAATTATTGCATACACAAGTTGTCCCTTTTGGGATTGTAAAAAGTATTCCTAGCTATTTTAAAAGATTTATCAATTATGTTTCTTGGGTATTTTAAATCATTAGCTATTTCATAAATTTTAGAGATTTCTTCATCTATGAACTCTGGACTACAAATACGTAAAGCTCTCAAAAACATATATATATATATATATATATATATGCATATATATATATATATATATATATATATATATATATATATATATATATATATATATATATATATATATATATATATATATATATATATATATATATATATATATATATATATATATATATATATATATATATATATATATATATATATATATATATATATATATATATATATATATATAATATATAGAGAAAGAAGAGAGAGAGAGAGAGAGAGAGAGGGAAGAAACACTTTCATCATCACCTGCTAGAAGTGTGCAGATACTACTGTTCAAATACTGAAACATATCATCACCCTCCTACAGAGTGCAGGCACTGAACTTCCCACCTCTAGAACTCATGTTCGGCTTGCCAGTTTCACTGAATCCCCTTCATATTTGTAATCATGCTCACACTCCCACAGCACATCAAGTCACAAAAACCTTTTGTCACCACTGGCTCTAATCTAACATGTTTACGCACGCTTACTGGAAGTCTAAGCCCCTCAATCACACCTCCTTTACGCCCTCTACCCCGACTTCCTTTCACTACAACCTTATTCGCCCTCCAATTCGTTCTATTCCGTTCTATCCTCTTAAAATGTCTAAACCAACTAAATAATCCATCTTCAGTAACCCCACACCTCCATCTAATCTTCAAACTAGAGATTGTCTGCATAATATTCACACCAGAACATCTCCACTGCCTTCATCCTTCTCTTTGTTGCAATGTACACCACCTATGCTTCGCACCCAAATAAGAGCGTTGGCAACATTATACTTTTCACATACTCCCCATTACACCATGCACATTTTTGCCCTCGTCAGTTCTATGGTTCACCTGTGTTTCATAGACCTATCTGATGAGAATCCTCCTCCACATATCTGGAATATCTAAAGTATACCTAATGAAGGTTTGGGGGATCAACACCCCTGTGGCCCGGTCTGTGATCAGGCCTCGTGGTGGATTAGAGGCTAATCATCCAGGCAATTACTGTTGGCCGTATTTACACCGACATACGAACCCATAGCCCTTATCTTCAGGTACTGGCTTTAGGTGCCTGTCCAGTGCCTTCTTGAAGATAGTCAGGGGTCTATTTGAAGTCCCCCTTATGTATGCTGGGAGGCAGTTGATCACTCTTGGGTCCCCGACACATATTTTGTTGTGCTCTCGTGGCGCCCCTGCTTTGCATTGGATCTCCTTCCCAGTCTTTTGCTCTCGTATGGAGTAATTTTCGTGTGCAAATTTGGAACTGTTCCCTCTAGATTTTTCCAAGTGTATATAATGTACCTTTCTTTCCTGCATTCCAGAGAGTACAAATCAAGGGACTTCAACCGTTCCCAGTAGGCTTAGGTGCTTTATCGTACTTATATTTGCCGTGACAGTTCTTTGTACATTCTACAGATCAGCAATTTCACCTGCTTTGAAAGAGGCCGTTAGTGTGTAGCAATATTCCAGCCTAGAGAGAACAAACTATTTGAAGGGAATCATCATGAGCTTTGCATTCCTAGTTTTGAAGGTTCTCATCATCCATACTTTCATTTTCCTAGCAGATGTGGTAGGAGCATTGTTGTGATCTTTGAAAGTGAGATCCTCTGACATTATCACTCCCAGGTTCTTCACACTAGTTTTTTGTTCTTTTATGTGATTAGAATTTGTTTTATATTCCGATACACTTTTAATTTCCTAGAGTTTTCCATATCAGAGTAATTGAAATTTCTCTTCACTCAGCTTCATATTGTTTTCCGCCCATGTAAAGATTTGGTTGATGTCCACTTGGAGTGTTTCAGTGCTTTTTGCGCAGTGTTCCAGGCTCCAGATGATGGAGTAGCCAGCTTCTAGAAGTGTTGATGTCCACTTGGAGTGTTTCAGTGCTTTTGCGCGGTGTTCCAGGCTCCAGATGATGGAGTAGCCAGCTTCTATAAGTTTTTATCGAGTCTGAGTAGCAGTGTAGATGCTGTACGATTGCTTGTCAAGGATGAGTTTGAAGCCAGTGTTTGTTGTGATGACATTGATTTGAGGTGCTTGGGTTATGTTGAACAGTGTGTTCCTAGAAGAGGTGGAGTCATGGTCCGAGTTAGTGTACTTTAGCAGGAGGGAGAGAGTGGTTGGTATTGGTGGGACAGAGGGTGGAGGGGGGATGGGGGCATTTGGGGTTTTTGGCGGTGGTATGGGAGTACCTTGTAGTGTCTCCATCGTGACAACAATACATTGGGCAGGGTAACCTACTACAGATCATGGGTCTTTCAAAGATCGTGGGGCGTCAAGCGTATGTTCTCGGTGTGTGTACCTGCCTAGCGTAGGCGTCCCTTGCGTTAATCACCTGGATTCCAGCCACAGGCACCGGTAAGACGAATACCCCCACCGACTTGGGCGCAGGTCCGACCGGTCCAGAAGAAAGGAAAGATTGTTTAGAGAGGAGAGAAAGGCGTTGGTGTTAACCAAGTGGTGTAGTCTAGCCAATACCACCTCAGTGAAGGGGTTCGACTGGTCTACGCAACAGTTAGCTAAACTCTTGTCACGCACAAAGAAGATATTGGTTAAGAAAAGATGCTGTCTAAATATTCTCAGAGATGCTGTTACACTGAACCGGAGGCGAGGTCAACTGTATGCCAGTGGAGACACGTGCTCAAGAGTGCAGAGGTGACGTGGTTCCGCCAGTGCAAGGCTTGCAGACACACCCAGAGCTGAGATGAAGAGTCTTCAGTCAGCAGCAGGAGTGCAGAGGTCGACGTTCTGCCCTTGGGTAGGATGCCAGCTACGCATCAATCCTAGAGTTGAGATTGAAGAAGGAAGGTTTACCAAGTACCATCTGAGGTATAAAGCCTCTCCCAAGCTCGGGGATCGCAAGGCACTGAAGAGAGCAGGACCTGCTGTGTCCTGCATGTAGTGAGGGTCACAGAGCGATGCCACCTTCTCTCATTTGTACCCTGGTCTGTAAGACCAGAGAAAACGGAGTTTATGTCAGGAGACACTTACATCACTTTTATCATAAAAGAACATGCAAAAAATAGCCTGATTTTTCCCGATTTTTCCCCCCGAGTCATATGCTATGTAAGATATTGACCTATTTCGTGTAATCTCACCATTAATTAATGCACCGATTGAAATTATCTTCACAACGGACATAAAAGAATGCATGATCGTTTTTTTAGTGGAGCAATATTTTACACAGTTCAAATATTTTCTAATTTGTGTGATGGTAAAGGGTAAATATTTTGCAACGTGCCAAAAACTTACCAATTTTATTTTTGGGAGGAGATGAAGAAAAGGTATATTAGAGTATTCTACATCATCCAAAAACCGGATTGGCTTTGTTTTATCAGTAGGAGTGACTAAAACACTTTTTGCAGTGCCAATCAAACAAACAAACAAACAAACAAACAAATTTTATTTCATTGCAGGTTACATGGGTATTGGAAGTTACAATGTAAATTGAGTGCAAGGAGAGCCACTGACATGCCATGGCATTAGGGGCAGCTTATTCTAGTCCTTAAAAACTAGGTACTTAATATTAGAGAAATTTATTGAGTTTATTCTAGTTAAAAATTATTTTCAAAATTACAATATGATGAAATTTTACTGTTTAAATTATTATATAATGATATTAGATCTTAGATTGTTACAGGTGTTAAGATTCTTGAATGATAATATGGAATTGAGATTATCTTAAGGAAAATAACATTGAGCATTTTTGACATTAACTTATAATATGAGTAGGGGTAACATAATAGTAACATATTATTAAAAATTGAGATTATCGTATAGGAAAGTAACAATGAGCATTTTTCAAAGTAGTTTATAGCATGATCATTTAGGTTTGGGTGAGTAGGTGGTTTTTGAGTTGAGTCTTAAATTGATTTTCAGACAAGATTATCTTAATATTTACTGGTAATGAATTCCAGATTCTGGGGCCCTTTATGTGCATAGAATTTTTACATAGGTTGATATGAACACGGGGTATATCAAAAGTGATCTGTGTCGTGTGTTGTGGTCATGGGTCCTATTAAAGTTGGTGAGGAGAGTTTTGAGCAGAGGGTTTATATTAGAGTGTAAAGTTTTATATATGTAGTAGGCACAAGAGTAAGTATGAATGTTCTTTACGGTGAGTAGTTTGAGACTTTTGAATATTGGTGGAGTATGCTGTCTAGAGTGGGAATTTGTTATCATTCTGACTGCGGCCTTTTGTTGTGTTATGAGTGGTCTAAGGTGATTTAACGTTGTTGATCCCCATGCACAGATTCCATAGGTGAGATACGGGTAGATAAGTGAATGATAGAGTGCAAGGAGAGCTGATTGAGGTACATAATAGCGTATCTTTGATAATATGCCTACTGTCTTCGAGATTTTCTTGGAAATTTGTTGTATATGTGTTTGGAATTTAAGGCTACTGTCAAGGTGGATTCCTAGGAATTTTCCCTCTGTGAGTCTTGTGATGAGTGTACCATTAAGTGTTATGTTAAGTGGAACATTTGTGACTTTGCTTCCAAACTGTATGAAGTAGGTCTTGTCAGTATTGAGAGTAAGCTTGTTAGTCGTCATCCATGTTGATATTTTCTGTAATTCGGCATTAACAGTGTTGGCCAGTATAACTGGATTTGGGTGAGAGAAGACATATGTTGTGTCATCTGCAAATAAAATGGGTTTGAGTAGTTGTGATGCATTCGGTAGGTCATTTATGTAAATGAGGAATAGGAGTGGCCCCAGGACACTTCCTTGAGGGACTCCGATTGTAATTGGTTGTGTGGAAGAGTTCTCTCCATTTGTGTACACGTATTGGCTTCTGTTGGTGAGGTATGATTTTAGGTAGTTGAGTGGGTGCCCCTTATACCATAGTGTGCTAATTTTGTGAGCAGTAAATCATGGTCGACTGTATCAAAAGCTTTGCGGAGATCAATGAAGATTCCCAGTGGGACTTCTTTTTCTCAAGTGCTGTATATATTAACTCCAACATGTGTGTAATAGCATCGTTTGTGCTCTTGTTTGTCTTGAATCCAAATTGACAGGGGTTGAGTACATTGTGTGAGACGAGGTAGGAATAGATTTGTCTATGAATTAATTTTTCGAAGATTTTAGAAAGCAATGGTAAATTAGAAATTGTTCTATAATTA
Organism: Cherax destructor; assembly: GCA_009830355.1. Taxonomy (NCBI): domain Eukaryota; kingdom Metazoa; phylum Arthropoda; class Malacostraca; order Decapoda; family Parastacidae; genus Cherax; species Cherax destructor. The sequence continues at coordinate 15,235 of WNWK01020137.1, read as the reverse complement.
TTCAGGTCTGTTTGATCACCTCCTTTGTGGATCGGGGTGACCCTAGCTATTTTGAGAATTGATGGAAAGGTAGAGGCTTCAATGGATTTATTGAATAGTGTTGCTATGATTGGTGACAGTACCTGTGAAGCTTTTTGTACATAAAAGTTGGTAGGCTGTTTATGTCTCCTGCCTTGTTTTTAAGGGTGTTGATTATGAGCGAGACTTCAATTGGGTTGGTAGGAGCTAGGAATAGCGTATTAGGGTAGGTGTTTGTGAGGTAGTCTGTTGGACGGGTGTTTGAGCTTGGGATTTTACTCGCTAGATTCTTTCCTATGGTGGAAAAGAAAACATTAAGTCTGTTTGCTGTCTCAGTAGGTGAGAGTAGGGGTTCATCTGCTCTTGATAATTTGATGGTGTTGTTTTTCGCTATCTTATTATTTCCTAGAATTGCAGATAGGGTCTTCCAGGTCTTTTTCATATCACCTTTTATGTTCTGGAGTCTGTTCTCATAATACAATTTTTTTGATCTCCTTATCAGGCTGGTAAGGGTTGATGAGTAGCGTTTGAATTGTTCTCTGGTTATTAGACCCCTTCTGTATTGTTTTTCATATTGGTGCCTTTTGTTAATGGATTTAAGGATGCTGGGTGTTAGCCAGGGATTGTTAAATCTCTTAGCTGTGATCTGTTTAGTTTTTTTAGGGCAATGTTTGTTATAGAGGTGGTGGGTTTTGTTAAGGAAATTCTTGATGCATTCATTAGTATCTGTATATGTTTCTAACTCATTATGCCAGTCAATGTTAATCATAGCTGTTATAAAGTTATTTACAGCTGACTCATTATGTAGTCTGAAGGTAACTTTTGTAATATCTAGGGGCAATTTACCAAGATTAGTTATGAGAAAGGTCGGATAGTGGTCTGTGGTGTTGTCTGTGATGATGCCTGATTTTAGAGGGGCTATAGTATTAGTCCAGATGTGGTCTAGTAGTGAGGTACTAGTCTCGGAGATTCTTGTAGGTTTTGATATTGTTGGTAGTAACAAGCAGTTGCTCATAGTGTTTGTGAATTCTGTTACTTGTGGGTCCTGGTCATGTAGGAGATTTATATTGAAGTCTCCTGTGAGCAGCAAATGGTCTTTGTTCATGTGTGCATCAGTTATTAGGTTACCTAGTTTTTCACTAAATTGGTGAATGTTTGAATGTGGTAATCTGTAGATGTTTATCACTGTGAGGGGTTTTTGCAGGTCTTTTGATTTAAATTTAGCTATAATATATTCTCCATGCTCATCCCTTATGCAAGAGTTATTGATACATTCAAGTTGATCTGAGTAATATATAGCTATTCCACCCCTCGCTGATCTGTCCTGCAATTGTGAATGGCTGTGTAACCTGGGATGCCATAGACATCTGTAGTATCAGGCTTCAGCCAGGTCTCAGTGAGTGTGATGATTGACATATTGGTCTGGAGGGATTGGAGTAGTGCTGTGAGGTCATCATAATGTTTGCTCAAAGATCTAACATTGTAATTGAAGATAGTTATGTTATTGTTGGCTCTGAGTAATGTCTTTGCTTGATCTGCTGTGTAATAGTTACAGTTGCTGTTGGAATCATGTAAGTCATTTAATAATAGGTTGATATCAGGATCAATTCCTGTAATCATAAGATTTGATGTGATTCTATAACTAGACCTGAGAAGAATAGATAATACTAAACTTAATAATATGATACTAGAATAAATGCTTAGGAACTATTTGATTATTACAAATTTTTAATAAGAGTTTGTAGAGATACAGGGTATTTGACAGAGTTCTTGGCACGTGAATTTGTACCTTAGTCAATTTATACAAATGCAATTAATTGAACTATGGTAGTTTACTAAAGCTGGGAATAAAGGAGCTAGGGAAAATGATAGCAAACAATGAAAGTAAAGTAAATTAGTACCTGAGTTAGCACCTTAATTATTATAATAAAAATTAATAAGAGAACTGTGGCAGTTAGATTTTTAGATAAAATCTAGGGAATATAATAGTAAACAATGAGGGTTAACACTTTAGGGAATATAATAGTAAATAAAAAGAGTAAAACACTTTAGCACCAAAAATAGCACCTTAATTACAAGTTAACACTTTAGGGAATATAATAGTAAATAAAAAGAGTAAAACACTTTAGCACCAGAATTAGCACCTTAAGTAAAAGGAATTATTGGATGAAAGGCAGTACTAGGTATTGATTTGCTGGGAACTATTTCAAGAGAATATATAAATGGGGATTAAATTAAATGGACAGATAGTAAATATGATATAAAATTAACTTAGAAGCAAGATTTGATTTATATTATAAAGTTGAAGCAAGTAATAGCACTAAAAGTAAAGTACATAGTGTATGAGGTAGTTGGTACTAGCTAGTATATAGTACAAAAAATTTCACAAAGTAGTAGTAACATACACTAATACAGCACACGTATATTATGTGTTGAGGACAATAGGCTAATCAGTAATGGTAATGTCAGCTTGTCTAAGGAAGTTGGTGAGATCACGTTCGTTTGATATAGAAAATTGCTGACCTGTTGATACTTTTCGAACTAGTATTTTCCCATCACGAGCGAAGCACTGATGGATTTTGTTCTCCAGTTTAAGTTTTCTCAACCTAAACAGAAGGTTTTGACGTTTCCTGGTTAGGCACTCGTTGATGTATACTCCACATTTCATTGTAATTGCTGATTTAGTTAGATTCTTTTTTGTATCATATGAATGAAGTCTGATCATTATACTAGGTTTACCTTGTTTTCCTAGCAATCGTGTTTCCTTGATTTCATTCCTTTGCACATTAACTGGTAGGTGGTCTTGTAATATGTTGATAGCAGTTTCCTTGCACTGGGATTGAGTTATGTCTCTGGGAATGTGGTTGCTGTTTATTATAACTGCATCAGACAAGTTATCTTGTTCGGTTTTGTCATCTTGAAAATCAAGATATTCATCAAGTCGAGTGTGCATGTTGTTATTCCAGTCCTTGATTGCTTCTTCCACCTTCATATTCAGAGTTGTTATTTGATCGGTGTGACTGGTTATAACTGTTTGTAGAGTATTTTGTGTGTCAGTATTTCCCGATGTAATCTTCTCTTCAAGGTTTTGGATCTTGATCTCAAGGTTAGTTAGCTTGGATTCATATTTCACTAGTTTTGCTTTGATGTCTTTGTTTTCAGCTTCAAGGGCAAAGATGTATTCCCTAATAGTATCAGGAGTAGTCATACCTTGATGCCCAGGAAGGAATCCTACGAAGCTGGTGGGGTTGGTGGGAGAGTCAGCCATGGTGGGTGATGTTATTGTTGTCGTCGGGGTCCGGGCGGGGGTGTGGGGGGTTGTTGATGCACCGGCTTTCTGTTGTGTAGACATGTTGTGTTTCAAAGTCCTTAGTGTTGGTTTCTTGGTACTGTTGTTGTTTCCTCTGCGATTTCCGCTCATAGTATCACAAGTGAAGCTATGGAGGAGGCTTTATTTCCTTTAGATTGGGTTAGGCGTTCGTCTGGCAGCGCGGGCGATGTTTGGGTTTGCAGGGCTGATGCCAGGTAGATGCCAAACCTCATTTTTAGATTTGTTTTGTTTTCTCATTTGTTTTTTGGACGATCTTATTGAAACATGATCAAATTACATTACATAAACAATTAGTAAATCATCAACATTGTTCAAATATCCTATATTTCTGTGAACAATTGTTCAAAATTGTAATAATCCAATAGTTAGTAAGAATTTAATCTAGTACCATATTATTAAATTTAGCATTATCCATTGTTCTCAAGTCTAGTTATAGAATCACACCAAATCTTAGGATTACACGCATTGATCCTGACATCAACCTATTATTAAATGACTTACATGATTCCAACAGCAACTACAACTGCAGATCAAGCAAAGACATTACTCAAAGCCAACAATAACATAACTATCTTCAATTACAATGTTAGATCTTTGAGCAAACATTATGATGACCTCACAGCACTACTCCAATGGCGTCGATCACCATGCCCAGCCCTTCTAGGGCAGGGTAGGTGCCAAGGCTGGAGCTTGCTACTATCTGCAACTCACAAGCCTGCCCTTCCTGTCAGCCTCCTTGGGGTGGGGAAGGTGGCAGACCAGAGAGGCCTAGCATCTATCTACCACCTGCCTCGTTTGGCCGGGTCACCATTTGGAGAAGACCCGGGCCGGATGTACCGGCGAATCTACAACAACAACCTGCCTCGTGCTGGTGGGGAATGTGGCTAGGCCTGGGGCCAGTAGGTCCCGCCGTTGAGGGGTACCCCCTCCCATGGGAGACATAGGTCTCTGCTACTCCCACGCCAGGGAGCCGGAGCCGGGTCGCCATCTGGTAGAGACCTGGGCCGGGAGAATTCCCGGTGAATCAACACCTCCTCCTACTCCAATCCCTCCAGACCAATATGTCAATCATCACACTCACTGAGACCTGGCTAAAGCCTGATACTACAGATGTCTATGCCATCCCAGGTTACACAGCCATTCACAACTGTAGGACAGATCAGCGAGGGGGTGGAATAGCTATATATTACACAGATCAACTTGAATGTATCAATAACTCTTGCATAAGGGATGAGCATGGAGAATATATTATAGCAAAATTTAAATCAAAAGACCTACAAAAACCCCTCACAGTGATAAACATCTACAGATTACCACAGTCAAACATTCACCACTTTAGTGAAAAACTAGGAAACCTGATAACTGATGCACACATGAACAAAGACCATTTACTGCTCACAGGAGATTTCAACATAAATTTCCTACATGACCAGGACCCACAAGTAACAGAATTCACAAACACTATGAACAACTGCTTGTTACTACCAACAATATCAAAACATACAAGAATCTCCAAGACTAGTACCTCATTACTAGACCATATCTGGACTAACACTATATCCCCTCTAAAATCAGGCATAATCACAGACAACACCACAGACCACTACCCGACCTTTCTCATAATTAACCTAGGTAAATTGCCAAAAGATATTACAAAAGTTAGCTTCAGACTACATAACGAGTCAGCTGTTAATAACTTTATAACAGCTATGATTAACATTGACTGGCATAATGAGTTAGAAACATATTCAGATACTAATGAATGCATCAAGAATTTCCTTACAAAAACCCACCACCTCTATAACAAACATTGCCCTAAAAAACTAAACAGATCACAGCTAAGAGACTTAACAATCCCTGGCTAACACCCAGCATCCTTAAATCCATTAACAAAAGGCACCAATATGAAAAACAATACAGAAGGGGTCTAATAACCAGAGAACAGTCCAAACGCTACTCATCAATCCTTACCAGCCTGATAAGAAGGTCCAAAAAATTGTATTATGAGAACAGACTCCAGAACATAAAAGGTGATATGAAAAAGACCTGGAAAACCCTACCTGCAATTCTAGAAAATAAAAAGATATCCAAGAACAATACCATCAAATTATCAAAAACAGATGAACCCCTACTCTCACCAACTGAGACAGCAAACAGACCTAATGTTTTCTTCTCCACCATAGGAAAGAATCTAGCGAGTAAAATCCCAAGCTCGAACTCCCGTCCAACAGACTACCTCACCAACACCTATCATAATACACTATTCCTAGCTCCTACCAACCCAATTGAAGTCTCGCTCATAACCAACACCCTTAAAAACAAGGCAGGAGACATAAACAGCTTACCACATTTTATGTACAAAAAAGCTTCACGGGTACTGTCACCAATTATAGCAACACTATTCAATAAATCCATTGAAGCCTCTACCTTCCCATCAATTCTCAAAATAGCTAGGGTCACCCCGATCCACAAAGTAGGTGATCAAATAGACTTGAATAATTATAGACCAATTTCTAATTTACCACTGCTTTCTAAAATCTTCATGCTAGAGTTAATATACACCGCACTTGAGAAGAAAGAAGTCCCATTGGGAATCTTCATTGATCTACGCAAAGCTTTTGATACAGTCGATCATGATTTACTGCTCACAAAATTAGCACACTATGGTATAAGGGGGCACCCACTCAACTACCTAAAGTCATACCTTAGCAACAGAAGCCAATATGTGTACACAAATGGAGCAAACTCTTCCACACAACAAATTACAGTCGGTGTCCCTCAAGGAAGTGTCCTGGGACCATTCCTATTCCTCATTTACATAAATGACCTACCGAATGCATCACAACTACTCAAACCCATATTATTTGCAGATGACACAACATATGTCTTCTCTCACCCAAATCCAGTCATACTGGCCAACACTGTTAATGCCGAATTACAGAAAATATCAACATGGATGACGACTAACAAGCTTACTCTCAATACTGACAAGACCTACTTCATACAGTTTTGGAAACACAGCCACAAATGTTCCACTTAACATAACGCTCAATGGTTCACCCATCACAAGACTCACAGAGGGAAAATTCCTAGGAATCCACCTTGACAGTAGCCTTAAATTCCAAACACACATACAACAAATTTCCAAGAAAATCTCAAAGACAGTAGGCATATTATCAAAGATACGCTATTATGTGTCTCAATCAGCCCTCCTTGCACTATATCATTCATTACCAGTAAATACTAAGATAACCTTGTCTCAAAATCAATTTAGGACTCTTCTCAAAAACCACCTACTCACCCTAAACTAAATACTCATACTGTAAACTGCTTTCAAAAATGCTCAATATTATTTTCCTTAAGATGATCTCAATTTTATATTACCATCCTCCTAAACACTTGTTACAATGTAATATCATCATATTGTAATTTTAACAGTATAATATCATCATATTGTAATTTGAAATCAAATATATAACTAGAATAAACTCAATCAATTTCTCTAGTATTATGTACTATAAGTCTATTATGTCTATTATGTCTATAAGTCATTAGATTAAGCTGTCCCTAATGCCATGGCATGCCAGTGGCTCTTCTTGCATTTCAGTTTATGATTGTAACTACCAATATCTATGTAAAATTGCAATGAAATATAATTTACTTTACTTTACTTTACTTTAAAGTACACCAAATATGAACGAAAATGGACTATAAATAAAAAAAAAACAGGTTTTACTTAATATGTTCACAATGGGTCATTAAGATAATTTGTATAGGAGAAAATGTCTGAAAATCTGTTACTAACGCATGAATTGATCTTTTCAGATTTTTATCTTGCTTGACTGAATTTTGAAATAAAACTAAACATAAACACAAAAAAACTTATGTACACCAGCAGTGAGCTGTTATTCTACCTTTATGATAGTTACATAGAGACTGAATTTCTTGCCTCAATTGATGAAGTCTGGCAGCCTGAGCTGGCAGACTTCTGAAGGCCAAGACAAAGGTGGGAGAGAGGGAGACTTCTGAAGGCCAAGACAAAGGTGGGAGAGAGGGAGACTTCTGAAGGCCAAGACAAAGGTGGGAGAGAGGGAGACTTCTGAAGGCCAAGACAAAGGTGGGAGAGAGGGATGAAAGATAAATTGGCAAGGAGATGATTTAATTTACAGAATATTGATATAAAACTTTGAGATATTCTTGGGATTAGTGACAATATACATTAAAAAATAGTAAGTTATTTTCAATTGGATTTCAGGATGGGAGTAGAGGTGTGGTTGTTCATGGTGGGAGTAGTGATGGCAGCTTGGGCATACTCCCGCTGGCGCCACAGCTACTGGTCTTCTCGAGGAGTCTCCACGCCTCCTTATATTCCCTTCCTTGGACATATCCACAAGATTTTATCGTTATCTCAGTCTCGATGGCTTTATTTCGATGAGGTTTGTACTTACTACTTAATAATCTTCATTCAAATCCTTGTTAAGGCTTTTGATGGAATATCCACTATTATATATTTTGGTAATGCATATTACTATTTTAAATAAATAGTAAAAATAGGAAGTATTTAGGAATTTTAAGAATTACTTCTGTGTGTTGAACCTGCTTTCAGGTGTATCACAAGTATGGAGGTTCAACTCTCAGTGGACTGTATGAGCTGTTACGACCTGTTCTCATGATTGGCGATCCTGACCTACTCAAAAACATCTTCGTTAAGGATTTTGATCATTTTGTGGACCGTCGAAAGTTTCTAGCTGAAGAAGGAAGCATTTCAAACATAATGGTGAGTAACCTGACCGGAGATGAGTGGAAGATTCTCCGGGGAATCATGACTCCAACTTTCACGTCTGGCAAGATGCGCTCCATGTTTCCTCTCATCTGTGAGAAGGCCGATGCTCTTGTATCTTTCTCTCTTAAAGAAGCAGCTAACAAACCTTTTGTTGACATGAAGGTAAACTTTGGAAGGTTTACTATGGACACTATTGCTTCCTGTGCTTTTGGTATTGAATGTAATTCTTTTAAGAAGGAGGTGCCAGAGTTTTCCAAACATGCAGAAATGTTTTTTAACTTTTCCTTTTTTAGGATCGTAAAATTTACTCTTTTTAACATGTTCCCGACGATCGGTAATGCCCTGGGAATCAAAGTAGATTCACCTGCCATAATTTTTTTTTCGAATGTTGTAGAAGAGACAATTGCAGCCAGAAATGCAGGACAAAGACGGGGTGATTACTTGGACCTGCTCTTGGACGCCCGAGCTGGTGTTAGCCATCCCATCAATACTGACACATCAACTGTCCCCACAACCAGTCCACCACTACCCAGGACCGTACTGCCCTGAAGACCATCAACCACGACTCTTCTGTCACTAACGTCAACAACATTCCCATCACTCAATCTAAGCAAGGTCAGTGATGATATATTATCAGTATTTTTTGGATAACTCCCAAAAAGTGTAGTAGTATTGATTACATTATCAATGTAAAGTTCTGAACCTCTGTGAAGCATCATAATATATAAGAGTCCCATAAAGTTAAACTTAAATGTTTCCGTAATCAACGATGACATAAATTTATTAGCCATTCGATCTTACTTTGTGAATATTATTCTTGGCATCAAAAAAGCAAATTATATAGTAAAATCAGACACAGTTAAAATATATGTTCATTATTTTCGATCTTATAATTAAATTAAGTGGTCATGATCGTTTTTTTTTTCCTAAATTATTGAGGCGTATCACATGGTATGTAGTTTCTTTGAGAATCCCAGCCAATCAACCCACCAGCCTACCGAATGGTTACACAATATTATAGCTTAACATGAAGCAATATTGTGTTAGGTTCAAATACATAGTTAAAGCAATCATTGTGAAGAAATGTTTGGAAATTATGATTAAATTGAATTTGAAGTCAGTCTTACGATGTGACTCGCCACGATTCAGATATTGTATTTCTACTTTTTCTCTTTTTATTGGAAAGTTTTTGTGATGACAAAATTGAAACATTTGATTATAGTTTAAATCTTGCAGTTATTTTATACCCCGCTAGAGCTAGAAAATTTAGATTTGGTAATAGATAGTTTATAACAAGTTTATAATTTGTTTGTATAATATACATTAACCACCATTTTATTACAGTGTTGAGCGACAAAAGTATTGTGGCACAGAGTGTGTTGTTCCTTATCGCTGGCTACGACACCACGGCGTCTACTCTGGCCTTCTCATCATTCCTACTGGCCAAGCATCCCATACACCAGCAGCGTCTCCGTCAGGAGATAAAGCAGATCATTCAAGAATATGGTGATATTACTTACCAGGGCATCATGGAAGCCAAATTCCTTGACGCTTGTCTCATGGGTAAGATACTGTTTTAGGGAATCACGGAACGGGTGGGGTTTAAACCGTGGCTCAAATAAGATTCACTTGTTGTCACAGTTTGGCCCATACTAACTTCCCTTTGGTGTTTAGAAATGTATCTAGTTGAATGAATCTTATTAAAGCCAGCTTGCCCAGTTGTTAAAGCACTGGCCTGTGAGTTTTAGGATGGACTTGCCATAAATTAAACCCCACATGTTCCGTGATTTGTTTGCAGTCGTGTTATTAACATTTTCTAAGTCTTGCTTTAAGATGCACTGAGTGAGCCAAGGCAAGAGATGGATACTTGTTCCCATTGTGCAGAAGTACAGATTTTAGGCTTCTGGAGGAGCTGTCACTGAAGAGTCTCCACTCATCTGGATTGCATGCAAATCCAATTGCATCAAATAGTCCTGATACATCATTACAATAGCACAAACTGTCTTCATTAGTGAAGAAGCTTGAGAAATGTTGGTGACGTTTTCTTTGGCTTGTCACTGGCAAACTTTCATCCACCAAGTCCCACTCCATGCTGATGGTCACGGTGTTATAGCACATCCATGGATATTGACTGTTTAGTACAGTTCTGGACAACATTTATTTAAGAAAAGTGTTGTCTCTCATGACATGTTTCCTTAATAAAACTATTCTTTTAAAAAATATTCTGAACTTAATGTAACTGTGTTTAGCTTGTACGTAACACTTCATTTACAACACAGTTACTGTCTACCACTGAACGTAAGAGAAGGTTGGTACTTGATAAACAAGACACTTGTGTATCATATCGGTATCTTTACTTTGGAAACGTTTATCCAGTCAGTGGGTTCTTCAGTCCTGTGCAGTAAAAGGTGGAAGATCAGTCCTGTGCAGTAAAAGGTGGAGGATTAGGAAAAGTTTGAGGTAATCAGATCCTGAGTCTGGAGTCGTTTTTAGTCAATCAATCTTGATAAAAGTGTGTTATTCGCGACAAATGGGGCTTATATACTGATGACAGGTGAAATGGCACAGTGGTAGGCGGAGTCACAAGTGGACAAAACCAACAGTGGAAGTTGGTCGTCTGTATAGGTCGTGCTTGGTTGGTGTATAGGTCGCGCCTGTCTGGTGTATAGGTCGCGCCTGGCCGGTGTATAGGTCGCACCTGGCTGGTGTATAGGTCGCACCTGGCTGGTGTATAGGTCCGCACCTGGCTGGTGTATAGGTCGCACCTGGCTGGTGTATAGGTCGCGCCTGTCTGGTGTATAGGTCGCGCCTGGCCGGTGTATAGGTCGCACCTGGCTGGTGTATAGGTCGTGCCTGGCTGGTGTATAGGTCGCGCCTGGCTGGTGCATAGATCGCGCCTGGCTGGTGTATAGGTCGCACCTGGCTGGTGTATAGGTCGTGCCTGGCTGGTGTATAGGTCGCACCTGGCTGGTGTATAGGTCGCACCTGGCTGGTGTATAGGTCGCGCCTGGCTGGTGTATAGGTCGCGCCTGGCTGGTGTATAAGTCGTGCCTGGCTGGTGTATAGGTCGTGCCTGGCTGGTGTATAGGTCGCGCCTGGCTGGTGTATAGGTCGCACCTGGCTGGTGTATAGGGCGTGCCTGGCTGGTGTATAGGTCGCGCCTGGCTGGTGTATAGGTCGTGCCTGGCTGGTGTATAGGTCGTGCCTGGCTGGTGTATAGGTCGTGCCTGGCTGGTGTATAGGTCGTGCCTGGCTGGTGTATAGGTCGTGCCTTGCTGGTGTATAGGTCGTGCCTGGCTGGTGTATAGGTCGTGCCTGGCTGGTGTATAGGTCGTGCCTGGCTGGTGTATAGGTCGTGCCTGGCTGGTGTATAGGTCGTGCCTGGCTGGTGTATAGGTCGTGCCTAGCTGGTGTATAGGTCTGCCTGGCTGGTGTATAGGTCGTGCCTGGCTGGTGTATAGGTCGTGCCTGGCTGGTGTATAGGTCGTGCCTGGCTGGTGTATAGATCGCGCCTGGCTGGTGTATAGGTCGTGCCTGGCTGGTGTATAGGTCGTGCGTGGCTGGTGTATAGATCGTGCCTGGCTGGTGTATAGGTCGCGCCTGGCTGGTGTATAGGCCGTGCCTGGCTGGTGTATAGGTCGTGCCTGGCTGGTGTATAGGTCGTGCCTGGCTGGTGTATAGGTCGTGCCTGGCTGGTGTATAGGTCGTGCCTGGCTGGTGTATAGGTCGTGCCTGGCTGGTGTATAGGTCGTGCCTGGCTGGTGTATAGGTCGTGCCTGGCTGGTGTATAGGTCGTGCCTTGCTGGTGTATAGGTCGTGCCTGGCTGGTGTATAGGTCGTGCCTGGCTGGTGTATAGGTCGTGCCTGGCTGGTGTATAGGTCGTGCCTGGCTGGTGTATAGTTCGTGCCTGGCTGGTGTATAGGTCGTGCCTGGCTGGTGTATAGGTCGTGCTTGGCTGGTGTATAGGTCATGCCTAGCTGGTGTATAGGTCGTGCCTGGCTGGTGTATAGGTCGTGCCTGGCTGGTGTATAGGTCGTGCCTGACTGGTGTATAGGTCGTGCCTGGCTGGCGAAACGTTACCAGAATAACGATAGTCATATATTGCACAAGTGTATTATTCATTCATACAGGCTCTGATAGTCACGGGGCGCCCGGGTTCGATTCCCGGCGGGGTGGAGACATTTCGACGTGTTTCCTTACACCTGTTGTCATGTTCACCTAGCAGCAAATAGGTACCTGGGTGTTAGTCGACTGGTGTGGGTTGGATCCTGGGAAACAAGATTGAGGACCCCACTGGAAATAAGACAGACAGTCCTCGTTGACGCACTGACTTTCTTGGGTTATCCTGGGTGGCTAACTCTCCGGGGTTAAAAATCCGAAGAAAATGTTATCTTATCTTATCTTACTCTCTCACACTGCCCGGAACAATAACCTGATTGATAAATAACACACATTTCAAACATGGGTATCTTTATTGCCAAAATTTTTAGCCTGTACAACAGCCTTCCTTATGGGGAGCTAACATGCTCGGCACGAGGAGTAAAAAAAATATTTGAAAAAATACGAAAATTGAGTTAAGCTTATAGAAAAACAACTTAACAATCAGGCAACACTTTGGTATAAGTCTCCTTCTTGTACCATACTTGTACAACAAATTATAGTCAAGGCAAGACAGTCTTTCTTTCTTTCTTTGGTTTATCAGAGGCCACTGACAGCATAAGCCATATCGAGCTGACTTCTTGATGGCACGAGGAAGATTTGTTGCCCGAGGCTGAGCGATGAAGATGTGTTGCCCGAGGCTGAGCGATGAAGATGTGTTGCCCGAGGCTGGGCGATGAAGATGTGTTGCCCGAGGCTGAGCGATGAAGATGTGTTGCCCGAGGCTGAGCGATGAAGATGTGTTGCCCGAGGCTGAGCGATGAAGATGTGTTGCCCGAGGCTGAGCGATGAGAGAAAAGGAACAAAAGTTTCTTTGTAAATAGAGACCTTAACTTGAAGTTTCCAATTAGATCCAGCAGAGCGGGACACCCACACCCGCACCTGAGTTAAGTAACTGCCTTCCCACCAAAGACCCTTCAAGAATTATCTGCAGAGCAGAAAAAATGGAGCTGGCTAAAAGTAAAACGATGAACAGGTGTCCCTCCTGTAGAGTGCCCAGTGGCCAAAATTGATGCGGACAAGCATTCTAGACAGAACGGGGAAATTTATCACCGATAGTCAGGCGAGAGAGAGACGTCCACACCCAATAAAGGCTGGTCCAGGAGTCCGGCAAGACACTCACCGGAGTCGGTATCTGTACTAAAATGTTTCATAATTATGCTTATTTACTTATCACATTTATCTAATATGACATAAGGGATAATATAAATGACATAGAAACATAAAAATACTCCAGAATAAATAAAAATGACATAATATGTTGGTCTGGGAGCGGTCGGGCCGAGGGTTCTTTACCACTCTGACCATAACAGAATACATATCGTTCTCTCTTGTCTCTCTGGGGACTAACATTAGATTGTTGTTGTTGTATGTTCGCCGGTACATCCGGCCTGGGTCTTCTCCAAATGGTGACCCGGCATTGGCCCCCTGGGTAGAGGGTGTCGGTCATCTTCTTCTTTCTTTCTTTCTTGCTGTAGCTCCCCATGATGGGGAGTGTCTTCTGACGTCGCATCTTCATCAGCAGATCTTGGTACTACATAGGAAGAAGAAGGATGGGGGATAAGAAAGAAGGAAGTGAGAGAAAGAATAGCTGTAGTGGGTAGTCTTGGTCGTCGTCGGGGTTCTCCGGTGTCGTCATCGAGGGGGCGGGTGGGTGGCTAGGACTGGGAGCAGTGTCTCCAAGTCATGGGTGGCCAGGTAAACCAGCCGGGCTGCTTTGTCCTCGCGGGTCAGATCCCCAGGTGCCATCGGGAAGTGCCTGCGGCGGATGGACGTCGTCGCAGGACAGTCAAGCATGTAGTGAACTAGAGGCTTTGGAACCATCCGGTCGCAGTGGAGGCAAAGCTCCTCACTCATGCGTTCGATGAGGCGCTTTGCAGTAGGGTAGCCGAGGCGCAGGCGGTGGACGCTGACTTGCAGCTCCCCGTTCAGTTTCCTCATGTTTGGTGGGGGCTCCTACGTGTCGCTCTGTCATACCAGTGCCGGCTCCGAGATGCTCCCGGTGCTGGTAGGGGCGTCTGGCTGCCGAAGCTGCCCCCAGGTGCACCTGCCTGCGGCTAATGGCAATTGTAGTCGCAGGTTGGGCCGCAAGTGTGGCAGACTTAGCCGCCCCATCCGCCGCATCATTCCCAGCAATGTCGATGTGGCTTGGTATCCAATTGATTGTTGCTTGCCGGCCCTGCTCGTCAAGTGAGTGTAGGTCTCTTCTGATGGCGGTGAGGAGCCGGATGTTATCCTTGGGCTCCCTATGCATGATGGCCTGTATCGCCGCCCTGGAGTCGACGTGGATGACTGGAGGTTGGTGGTGTTCCAGGAGCGCATGTTGGATGGCCCTCTGGATGGCGTGGAGTTCTGCCTGTAGGATGCTGCAGTGGTCTGGGAGGCGCCAGCCGGCCGTTAGGAAGGAGTGATATATCCCGGAACCCGTGCGGCCGGCCTCGGGGTCTCTTGATCCATCAGTGTAGTACACTGCACACCCGGGATGCTCCGCTGCAGCAATGCTTGCAGCTGCCCACCGCTGCAGCATGCGCTGTGGACAGTGACGCTTGCTGGCTGGCAGGTTTGCAAGGTTGATTACGACAGGTTCTGGTGCCCATGGCGGTGGCACGGTGTACCCATCGACTGGCCGGTCGCCTCCCTTGTCCTCGAGGAGCGGCATGGGCAGGAGCTCCTTTGTCACTTCCGCAGCCGACCACAACCATAGTCGGACACAGCCTCCTGCGAAGTCGCCTCGCTGACGGTCAAGGAGGTCTCTCAGCAGGCGCTCACCGCCCGGTAGCTGGACAAATTTGGCTAACCTCCTGGCAGCAACAAGGGCGATCCTGTCACTTAGGGGCTGCAGTTGGGCCTCTCTGTTCAGAGTCACTGTGTTGGTCCAGCCCGGGGCCCCCACTAACATTAGAGAAAATGGAATGTATCACAGGGCTAACTGTAAGAGATCACC